>PVJC01004689.1:6056-62642 GCA_004026665.1 Murina feae | reverse complement strand
AATTGTTACTGTTACTGGTTAGGCGGGAGCTGCTCTCTCCTTCAGCTCCGGAGGATTCTATGATTGTTACAATGTTTCAAAAAGCTGTGTTTCGCTAGAGGCAGTTTAATTGGAGCTGAGCTGAGGGGCGCAGCTTCACTTTCGCTGCTGCCGCAATGGAAAGGGCTGTTTACTCAGGTCCGGGAGTGGCGGCCGCCATCTTGGCCGGGCTAATTTGCATACAGCCGCTCTGATTGGCTGGTGGGCGTGGCTTACCCTGTCTCGGAGAAACGGTTAATTTTAATATTTCGCTTTTATTAGTTTAGATAATTGATTTTTTACAGACAGGAAGGAAGAGGGATAGAGAGTTAGAAACATCAATCAGCTGCCTCCTGCACACTCCCCACTGGGTATGTGCTCTCTCAACCAAGGTACATGTCCTTGACCAGAATCAAACCTGATACCCTTGAGTCTGCAGGCTGATGCTCTATCCACTGGAGGGTTGTGGGGGAGTTAAGAGATCAACTGAAGGACTTGTGTGCATGCATATAACCATAATCAATGGACACAAGACACTGAGGGGTAGGGGAGGAGGGGGAAGGTCAAGGGGAAAATGGAGATTTATTTAACACTCTTTGTAATACTTTAAGCAATAAAACAAAATTTAAAAAAAGGAAACAAGAGGCAATAAATTAGAAATCAATTTAAAAAAATAATAAAAAATATGTGCAAGACCGTGAACCACAAAACAATACTAAGAGACATTATCTATACTATGTTTAGGGATCAGATTATTGAACTTTGTTAAAATGTCAATTCTCAAATTGATTCATAGATTTAATGCAATCTTAACCCAAATTCTACTTGAATTTTTTGGTAAAAACTTTCAATTAAATCCTGTGGTTTATATGGAAATGCAAAGGATCTAGAATATCCAAAACACTTTTGAAAAGAGGAGCAAAATAAGAGAATTCACTCTATATAATTTCAATACCTACTATAGCTACATTGCTAATTTACATAAAGAGATGAAGAACTTTAGTTCTTGTTGTCATGGATGTCCCTAGCTCACTAAAGGAAGTAAATATGTTCTTTGGATATGATGATAACCATCTCTTTTATAGAGAGTAATGAGAAGGAGGTGTTTTTGCATAAATGATTAATGATAAAAAACTTAAACCAAGAAGAGAGCAACTGGAGGAATGAAGAGACTAGAGTGGGAGATTTATTAAGGATAGGTTGTGTTGGTTACCTATGAGGAAGAAAGAGAAGGTCTAAAATGACTTCAGGTTTCTTTGGGGTAAATGGGAGATGCTGTTGCTATTCACTTGGGAAATAGAAATGTTAGAGGAGGAAAAACTGGAGATGGAGAATGGTGATGAGAGCAATCTAGATGAGATGGCATTTGAGATGTATGTTCAACATCTCTATTCCACAGACAACTTAAGCTAGAGATCTGAATATAACGTGGATAAAATAATAGAAATATTTATTTGAAAGTTATCAGTAGATGGATTTTAGTTATTTCTGTGGATGAAGGAAGCTAGGAAAACTGTATAAGCAACTGGAAAGAACAGAGTCTTAGGGGAGAGTGAAGTTAAAAGTAGAAAATGAAAAAAAAAATGAAGAGCAGCAGAAAGAAAAACATAGAAAACCAAGAAAAATGATGTCCATAGCATGCAGAGGATGAGAGAATTATGACAAAAGCATTCTCAACTGTTTTGAATGCTGCAGAGGCAGCAAAAATTGAAAGCATAATTCTTTAAGTGTGATTCATGGATACCTGCGTGTCTCTACTCTTTCTTTTAAAAAATATTTTTATTGATTTCAGAGAGGAAAGGAGAGGGAGAGAGATATAGAAACATCAATGATGAGAAAGAATCATTGACCAGATGCCTCCTGCACTCCCCACACTGGCGATCGAGCCCGCAACCTGGGGAACGGGCCCTGACTGGAATCAAACCGTGACATTCTGGTTCATAGGTCGATGTTCAACCACATAGCCACATCGACGAGGCTACAACTCTTTCAATGGTTTCATGAAGTCAAAACTATTTTCATAATAATATTAATGTGTTATTTGCTGTTGTTACTGTGTTTACTTTTTTACTAATGGTGTAAAATAATAGTTGGTAAAATTGCTGGCATCTCAGCATAAATCAGGATAGTGATAGCAAATTGTTCAAGTAGTCATTGGATTGTTCACCACCACACTTTCAGGAAACAAAATGGCCAGTTTTACACATGAATACTTCTGATCAGGCAGTAAACAATAATTTTGACCTTTTATTTTTAAAATATATTTTTATTGATTTCAGAGAGAGGAAGGCAGAGGGAGAGATAGAAACATCAATGACGAGAGAGAATCATTGATTGGCTGCCTCCTGCACGCCCCCTACTGGGGATCGAGCCTACAACCTGGGCATGTGCCCTTGACCAGAATTGACCCTGGGACCCTTCAGTCCACAGGCCAACACTCTATCCACTGAGCAAACCCAGGTGGGGTTAATTTTGACCTTTTAAATAATCCATGGGATGAAATGGAAGTACACATAGAGCACTTCTGCTGCATTCTCATATAAAATAGTTGCTTTGAGGAAAAGCACTTATGCAATTGTTGGAGTTGGAAGGTGAACCAGCTCCTTTTTCATGGAGTAACATTTTTACTTAAAAGAATGACTGCCAGACACCCGTGTGTTACTCAGACTTGGATATTTGGCAGATATTCTCTCAAAAATGGATGAGTTGAACCTGCCATGTCAAGAAAAAAAAAACAGATGGCATTTGCTGCTAATGATAAAATTTGAGCTTTCAAGTGAATATTGGAACTTTGGAAAACTTGTGTCTATCCCTTAGAGTTTTACACCTTCCCAATATTAAGAGACTTTTCTGATAAGATTGGTAGGAATTATTAATGCATGTGATTTTTTAAATCCTGTATTGACATTTGGAAAACCTGCACAACTCAGAGAACCACTATTTTCCAAATGACCTATGCTTAATGTTACAAAATAAAACATGGGTATGACATCAACTCAGAGTGCAATACAGACTAGTGGATTTTAATGTAACAGTGTATGAAAAATTCAGTGATATGATTTCTGATTTCACATTCCAACTAACCTTAAGAAACTACCACTTGATGTGTTTTCATGTAGTCTCAAAGAAGATAATAATCTCACTATTACCTAAAAACATTATAAAATACTTTTGTGTGTGAGGATATGTATCGTCACATAATTCAATCAAAGCAACACACTGCAATAGGTTAGATGCAAAAGCAGTGAGAATCTAGCTGTCTTCTGTTAATCCAGATGACAGATTTTTTTTCTATTTGCCCTTATAGTTATGTACATTTTTTTGTACAAAAACTGTATTATATATATCACTCAATAAGCTATGACTTCCAGATCAATTAAATCATCATTATAAAGTCATTTAAAATAATTATTTTTTGGCTGAGAAGTCTATTCTGACAGGTTATTAATGTAGTTAGATAATTTTTCTGTTGGTTAGTGTTCATGTGCAGTACCATCTTCTCTCTTACTTTCCTTAATGATTTATATATGCTTCATATAAACACATAGCTAGATTATTTTTCAAATCCTGCTTGACAGTCTTAGAATATTTAGTCCCATTTAGGATGAATATAATTATAGATATGCAGTTGACCTTTGCACAACATGAGTCTGAACTGCGTGAGTCCACTTGTATGTGGATTTTTTGGAGTAAATATATTGGAAAAATGTTTTGGAGATTTGCAAAAATTAAAAAAACTCTCAAATGGACTGCATAACCTAGAAATATAAAAAATTAAGAAAAAAGTTAAGTATTGTTATGTCCTAAATGCAGAAAATATATGTAGATAGTAGTATATTTTATCATTTGCTATAATAAAATATATATGAATCTACTATGAAGAATTAAAATGTATCCAAATTTATGTACACACAGACTGTACACGGCACCATTCATAGTTGAGAGAAATGTAAACAAACATAAAGATGCAGTATTAAATCATAACTGCATGAAATTAGATGTAGTACATACTTTTGTAACCACCTCTTGTTACTATTGCAGTGAACTCAAGTTTTGCAAATATCTGCTTCAAATGCCCTGTGACTCTAATCTAAGGTGACCAGACGTCCCGCTTTTGGTGGGACAGTCCCGATTTTTAACAATTTGTCCCGCATCCTGTGGCGCTTTAAAAAAGTCCTGATTTTTGGAAAGAGATATATGTACTACTCTTTGTAATATTTTAAGTAATAATAATAAAAAAGAACCCCCCCCCCCGGTCAATGGTGTCCCGCTTTACCAATGTTAAAATCTGGTCATCTTACAAAATCCTCTCTGTGTGAGCAGTTTGCCTCCTTAATAAACAGCGTATCACAGTAAAAAGTGATCTCTCGAAGTTCTCACATATTTTTTCATCATGTTTCATGCAATACCATAAACTTTGAATAGCACCATGAAACCCATATGAATTGCCACTAGTGATGCTGGATGTGCTCCCAAGGAGAGAAAAGTCATGACAGTATAACAAATAGTTGAATTACTTGATATGCACCATAGATTGAGGGCTGAAGCTTGCCTGCTATTTCAAAAGAATAAATCCACCATAAAGACTATTGTAAAAAGAGAAAAGGAAATTTATGAAGACATAGCTGAAGCTACACCTACACCAGCAGGTACAAAAACATTACAATCTTTACAAAATACCTTTTTATCTCATATTAAAAATGCAGTTTTTATGTGGGTGCAGAATTTCTATAAGAAAGGCAAACCTATAGATTCTAATATGATTAGAGAAAAACAAAGTTACCATGTGACAAATTAAAGAAAAAGGAAGGTGAAAGATCTAATGCTGGAGAATTTAATGCCAGCAAAAGAGGATTTGACAATTTTAGAAAGATGTTTAGCTTAAAAATATCAAGATAACAGGAGAAGCAGCTTCTGCAAACCAAGGCAAACAATTCCCAGATGTCATTAAGAAAATCACTGAAAAGAAAGGATATCTGCCAGTGAACAGGTTTTTATTGAAGATAAAAGTGTCCTATTCCGGAAAAAAAATCTCACAAAGAATGTTTATTACTAAGGAAGGGAAGTAGTACCAGGATTTAAAGCACGAAGGGATAGGCTAATTATACGGTTTGGTGCAAATACAGTCAAGTTTATGATAAGGAGTACTCATAGATAAAGCTTGTAACCCTAAGCCTTGAAAGTTAAAGGTAAACACCAGCTGCCAGTCTCTTGGTTAAACAATGAAAGGGACTGAAAAACGAGAACCATTTTTCCTTGATGTTTAGTCCCTGAAATCAGAAAGTGCTTTACTATAAAGTGACTGCCTTTTAAAGTTCTTCTGATATTGGACAATGTGTCTGGCCACCCAGAATCCCATGAATTGAGCAGTAAAGGCATCAAAGTGGTCTACTTGCCCCCCCCAAACACGTTTCTAATTCAGCAGATAGATCAGGTGTTATAAGGATTGTTAAGGCTCATCATACATAGTTCTCTATGGAAAAAATTGTCAACACTGTGGGAGAGAATCTTGATAGAACATCATGAAAGTCTGGAAGGATTACACCATTGAAAACGCTATCATTGTTACATACAGAAAAAGGGCATGGAAGCCAGCAAGCCTGAAATAATAAATTCCTGCTGGAGAAAACTGTTCAAATGCTGTGGGTTTATGATACAACCAAACAAGGAAATCATGAAAGAGATTGTGAATATGGCAAAAAAGGTGTGTGTGTGTGTGTGTGTGTGTGTGTGTGTGTGTGTGTGTGTGTAGGATTTCAAGATATGGATCTTGGAGAAATTTAAGAGCTGATAGACACCATGTCAAAGGAATTAATAGGAGATGACTTGATGGAGATGAGTGCTTCCAAACCAGTGCAAGACAATGAGGAAGAAGACATAGAAAAAAGCAGTGCCAGAAAGCAAATTATTTGACAACTAGAGGCCCAGTGCACAGATTTGTGCACATTGAAAGGAAATTAATTAGAAGGTGGTTGGTGGGGCAGGTCTGGGCGAGACAGGCAGGACATGCCCTGAAGCCAACCTCCTGTGGTCCCTCCCCGGCCTGCCACACCTGGGGCAGCACCTGGGCTCAAAGGGCGTCTGCAGTGTGAGTAAGGTCCCTCTGACAGGTGGAGCTCCTTGGCCTGGCCTGCAGGGATGGGGCCGAAATCAGCTCTCTGACATTCCCCGAAAAGACCAAGAGTGTGAGAAGGCACTCTGCAAAGTTGCTGTCACTTGGCAGTTCTTGCATTGAGTGTCTGCCCCCTGGTGATCAGTGTGCATCATAGCTACCAGCTGATCAGCTGGTCACTTGGATATATATATATATATATATATATATATATATATATATATATATGACAGAGGGTTTTGATAACTCAAAGCTGCTTTGACTTCTTTTATGACATGGACCCTTCTATGATATGGGCACTGAAACTAAAGCAAATGTTGGAGGATTGATAACAGTATAGAAACATTTTTAGAGAAATGAAAGAGCAAAATATTTCAACAGAAATGATGATGTATTTCCATGAAGCTACAATGAGTGCACCTGCCTCTTCTGCCTGACTCCCCTTTCACAACTGAGACAATAAGACCAACCCTTTCTCTTCCTCCTTAGATTGTTCAATGTGAAGAAAACAAGAATTAAGACCTTCATGATGATCCACTTCCACTTAATGAATAATAGCAAATAATCACCATGTTATTCAGTTAATAAACCTATCTGTTTTTTATGTGTGTGTCTTCATGTGAAAATCTAATAACTGTGATGCAAGAACTGTATGAGACATTTTTGTGTCATAATCATTACTTAAGTATTCATTGTGTAAAGCATTGTGTGCAAGACTTGTAGGGAAGTGAGTGACTATATATATATATATCCCTAATATGCAAATAGACCGAATGGTGGAACAACCGAATAACTGAACAACTGGTCACTATGACATGTGCTGACCACCAGGGGGTGTGCGTGGAACATGGCAGGCACTGGCTGCAGCAGGATGGTAGAGCAGGTGAGTGGGGGTGCCAGACCAAGGTGGGGTGCCGGTTGCTGTCATTGGGGCAGGCCTCTGGTAGTTACTGAAAATTCTTTGCTCCCATGTGCTGTGATCCCACCAGGCACTCGCATGTGCTGCCTGCGCCTGGCGCTGGTCCTGATATATCATTCCAGCTGCTGTCCCTGATCACCCCTCGGGAGCAGAGGTAAGTTGAGAAGCCCTCAGGGGCGATTGGTGCCAGCAGCCACCACTTGCACCCACTGACAGCACCGGACCCGTTTGCATCCACTGCTGGCATCAGCCCCAATCGCTCTGCGCCATCAGCCGGTGCAAGTGGCGGCAGCAAAAATGGGGCTGCTGGCAGACAGGGGACTGCGGGACACAGCAGAAGGGCCTGGGTGGTGTCACGGAGGATGGGCCACGACCTGCCCCTTTGCCCGCCACAGCCTCGTGCCCCACAGTTTCTTTAAAGGTTCACGGATTCATGCACTGGGCCCCTAGTGTTAACACACCATGTTAATCAACACCATGTTAATCAACATGTAAATAGTGTTAATCAACTATTTATGTTATTGGGAAAGTTAAGTTTTACGTAAGCTTTGAGGGAGTCAAAACTTATATAGGGATTTTCAGTAATAATGTGTTAGCTTTCTTACTGTTTTGTAACTTTGCTTTCAAAGAATTACATTACCATACATATACCTCTCTTGTAATTGAAGAAATAGCCTATCATCATAGGTAAGTGATTTTTAAAAATGTAACAATGCTTCTAATACTGTATTATGAATACAACTGTATACTGTGTGCCATAAAAATTTCATAATGATTTATTTCTTACTGAGAAGCAATTGTATAAATTATACTAGGTTGTTATAAAATAGTCATATTTCTGCTTCTTTATAATCAATACATAAATCATTATAAATAAATCTGAAATTTTTCACAATATTTTTTTCATTTTCAATGTCTAATATTAGCAATACACATATCATAAAATCTGCAGTGTTTTATGTCATATAAGAAAATATTGATGTAGGTGCTGAGAAACAGACAATTCAACTTATAAAGAGATGAAGCAAATTTATGGTATCAATAAGTACACTACAGTGTTGCAAATGTGTTTTCTCTTCTTTATGATTTTCTTTTTTAAAAGTAATATTTATATTTTTATTGAATTTATTGGGATGACATTAGTTAATAAAATCTATAATATATCATCTATCTATTGTACTGTGTGTTTTACATTTATTTCCTCTAGCTTGCTTTATTGTAAGAATACAGTACAAAACACAAATCACATACACCCTAAGTGTTAATCAACTGTTTATGTTATTGGGAAAGTTAAGTTTTACATAAGCTTTGAGGGAGTCAAAATTTATATAGGGATTTTCAGTTGTGGGTAGGGTTGTACCCCTAACCTCTATGTTGTTCAAGCATCAACTGTATTTGGTTTTATTTCTGCCATGTTAGTATGTGTTTTCCCTCTTGATCTTTTATTGCCTCCTTTCGGATTTGTTTCATTATACTATAACTAGAGGCCTGGTGCATAAAAATTCATGCACTCAGGGGGTTACTCAGCCAGGCCTGCACTCTCTCACAGTCTGGGACCCCTCAGGGGATGTCCACCTGCTGGCTTAGGCCCACTCCCGGGGGGATCAGGCCAAAGCTGGCAGTCAGACATCCCTCTGGCAGCCTGGGAGCCCTTGGGGGATGTCCCCTTGCCAGTGGTGAGCAGGCCTAAGCTGCATTTGGATATCCTTAGTGCTGCTGAGGAGGCAGGAGAGGCTCCCGCCACCACTGCTGTGCTGGCAGCTGTCAGCCTAGATTGTGGCTGAGCAGAGCTCCTCCTGTGGGAGTGCACTGACCACCAGGAGGCAGCTCCTGCATTGAGCATCTGCTCCTGGTGGTCAGTGTGTGTCATAGTGACCAGTCATTCTCAGTCTTTCTGCTGTTAGGGTAAATTTGCATATTGCCTTTTTATTATATAGGATAGAGGCCTGGTGCATGGGTGGGGGCCAGCTGGTTGGCCCTGAAGGGTATCCCAGATCAGGGTGGGGTTCCCACTGGGGTGCCTGTCCAGCCTGGGTGAAGGGCTGATAGCTATTTGCAGGCTGGCCAAGCCCCCCAGCAGGCACCTTCACCCGATGAGGTTGTGGTCATCCTGGGTGAGGGACTGATGGTTGTTTGCAGGCTGGCCACATCCCCCAGCAACCCAAGCTCCCAGTGAGGCTGGCTGGAAGCAGGTATATGAGATTCATTTATCTTTTATAATTGAAACTTTGTTGCCTTGAGTGGAGGCCACAGCCAGCCAAGACAGGCGGGAAGCTTGGTTTCCTCCATTGCCAGGGCAACCAAGCCTTCTGCTTACTCTAGCTCTGTGGCTGCCAGCTGCCATCTTGGTTGGGGTAATTTGTGTATATTCACTCTGATTGGCTGGTGGGCATGGCTTGGGGTGTAGCAGAGTGACACAAGTTTTCATTTTTCTCTTTTATTAGTATAGACTAGAGGCCCAGTGCACAAAAATTTGTGTACTCGGTGTGGGGGGTGTCCCTCAGCCCGGCCTGTTCCCTCTCACAGTCTGGGACCCCTCAGGCGATATCCACCTGCTGGTGTGCCTGGCCTGGGTGAGGCGCTGATGGCATTTCAGGCTGCCCACAGTCCCTTCAGGGTTTGGGTCCCTACTGGGATGCCTGGCTGAAAGCAGGTATCTGGGATTATTTTAACTTCTATAATTGAAACTTTGTAGTCTTGAGTAAAGCTCAGGGCCTGCAGAGCCCTGGCTTCCTCTATTGCCTGGGGCAACTCCAGCTCTGTGGCTGTCGCCATCTTAGTTGGGTTAATTTGCATATTTGCTTCTGATTGGTTGGTGGGCGTGGTTTGTGGGTGTAATGGAGGGTCAATTTGCATATTATTCTTTTATTAGATTAGATGTTTATTATCTTCTTATTCTCTCGTCTCTCTTTGATATCCTATTTTTTTCACCATTCATCACAGTTTCTTCTAACCAACCTCCAGTAATGCTCTCTTTAGATATATCTAATTTGTTTTTGAGTTCTTAGGTTTTCATGTTATGCTTTATTTCCAGATATTCTAGTTGTTTTTCAAATCTTAAATGTCACTCTTTATAGAGTGCATTTTTTTGCTGAAATGTTCAATTTAAGCTTTCAATTTTTGTGTGCACATTATAAATAGTTGTTTAAAGTCTATTTCAGGTAATTAAGCTATCTTGAATGTCTCTGGGTTTATTTTTATTATCTTTAAGTGTGGTGTATCTTTTCATGTTGTTTCTTCATGTGTCTACTTATTATTTATTCCAGTTATTAGAATTGAAAAATTATTGAAATAAATACTTCAAAGCCTAAGATGATGACTTTTTTCACCTATACCAAAAATTTGGAAACAAGAACATGAAATCACTGTAATCTAATTTCCAGAATAAGATTTTTCTTGGTTACATAGGTGACTTGAATCAGGTCTAAATACTATGGTAAGAGTGGTTTAATCCTGGACCATCTTTATTTCTAGTGTATAGACACTTGGGATATAAAAAATAAGATCAAGTTGGTTGTCCCTTGCCAGGCTCTATATTCCTATTATAATTTCCTCTGTTCATGAGATTGTGAAACAAGCTTCCTAACCTGTCAGTCACAGTTTCAGGTTCACAAATGCATCACTGGCAAAATGACCCAAAAGTTATAATCATTTTTCTGTCTTTTTCTGGATCTCACACTCTTATTAGCTTCACAAGCTTATGGTATTTTTCCCATATTTTAGTAGTTTTTAGCATAGTCATAATTGAAGCTAATGCCCCCAATATTCTAATATTTTGTAGGTGATACAACATGTTTTTTTTAAATTTATTGTTACTTTTGTAAAAATTTTAAATCAGTTTTTATTTTTTCAATTGCAATTGACATATATTATTATATTAGTTTCAGGTGTACACCTCAGTGAGTAGACACTACATAACTTACTGAGTGATCATCCTATAAATCTTGCACCCATCTGACACCATACATAGTTATTAAAATATCATTGACTATATTCCTGATGCTGCTCTTTACATCCCCATGACTATTCTGTAATTACCAATTTATACTTCTGAATCCCTTCACCTTTTTCACTTATCCCCCCCAAACACCTCTCATCTGGCAATCCTCAAAATGTTCTCTGTATCTTTCTGTTCTGCTTGCTTATTTATTTTTCTAGATTAAATTATTGATAGATATGTATTTATTGCATTTTTATTATTCATATTTTTGATATATTTTTTTCTTCTTTATTTTTAAAAAAGAGGCTTACTGGTTTGGTAGTGATGAACTCCTTTAGCTTTTTCTTGTCTGGGAAGCTATTTATCTGTCCTTTGATTCTAAGTGATAGCTTTGCTAGGTAGAGTAATTTAGTTGTAGGACCTTGCATTTCATCATTTTGAATATTTCTTGCCAATCCCTCTGGCCTGCTAAATTTCTGCTGAAAAAATCAGCTAACAGTCTTATAGGAACTCTTTTCTAGGTAACTAAATAAGGAATCACTGGGACAACTTCTAGCATACCAACATTCACATCATGGGAGTGCTACAGAAGGAAGAGATAGAGCAAGAAATTGAAAACCTGTTTGAAAAAGTAATGACAGAGAATTTCCTTAACATGGTGAAGGAAATAGACATACAAGTCCAGGAAGCACAGAAAGTACAAAACAAGATGAACTCAAAGAAGCCCCAACAAGATACATCATAATTAGAATGCAAAAGGTTAAGGACAAAGAAAGAATCTTAAAATGAGCAAGAGAAAAACAGTTACCTAATATTCTAATTTGTAAGCATCATAAGAAATGTCATCTTTTTAGCTGAGTTCTTTGGGGTAAAGGAGGGAAAATCTGTGAACCCTTGAATATGTTGATCAAACTATGTATATAGATTCACATTTTTTTGTGGTATAAGTAATTTCCATTGTTTTTTTTTGTCCAAAAGTGTATGTGTATGTGTGTGTGTGTACATACGTGTGTTCATCTACAATGGAATAATCTTAAATGTTAAATAAATTTATTTTATGGATAAACCCAGAGTCAAAATCTTTAGATGATATCAGAGAAGATTGTATAGTGGTCTTGATTTTGTTGTAAACATTACCAGAATCTGTTATAGAAACATAACTTTAAAAATTATTTTTAAATATGTCTGTTAGACACTAATGTAAGTTCTAACAGAAAGAGTAAAAAGGAAAACAAGAGGATTGTAAAAGCCCCTATATGCCAATTGGTTAAATTCTGTGTCTTAAATATTAGCATTGTTAAGGCATTTATGAATATCTCAAATTATAAGCAATAAAATGATAATTTCTCTCCTTCTACCTTACCCAAATCTTTTAAAAAAATCAAGAATTTTTAATCTTTCTGTGTAATAAAATTCCAAGAAGATATTTGAAAATGGAGGGCAAATATATTTTAGGTTGATCAACAGCATAAATTAAGTCATGTTTACTTCATGAAGATTCTTATGCACTATTAATATTTCCACTGAAGAAGATATGAAAATAGAATTAAAATATTAAGATTAATATTGTGGGATAAATTTATATTTTATAATATTTAAAAGCTATATTTTTTAAAATTTAAAATTGTCACACATCTTTGTCATCTTAAAATCGCTTTAAATATCTCAAAATTTTGACTCTGTGTTGTAGAATTCATTGGCATATTTAATTTAATATTCATACACATTACATTTATTCTATTATTGTTAACCTAAATATCAGATAAATAGGTTAAGAATAATTATCAAACAACAATCCCGATTAAACGCAATGTTACCGGTCGACGTCTGTCGTTGTTCACAGTACATAATCCGAAGGTATTGAGCATAGCCCTTGCAATTCTAATGGCCAGAAAAGTCATTTACCTATAGAAATTGCCCAAACGATAGCAATCTTCATGATGGCCTTAGTCCGCGAATTGAAACGGCTATGCTCAATAGGATTACGTATTGCTACATACCGATCCAGCGAAATAGCGCAGAGGTGCATGATGGACGCAGTCGAAAATAAAACATCTAGGGAGATCCAGACAGGGCACAAAGGTCTAGGGAGTGGCCAGACATAATCTGAAAGAGAACATAGAGAAGACAAGAGCATATTATGCAAATTATACTAACTGTAGCATTAAATTTTAGTCTACTTATTTTCTCTCATAATCTAAGCATTTCAAAGAAAGTGAAATTTGGGAAACATTTTCTATAGTAATGGTGGTAGTGAAGATGATGATGATAATACCTTCAGTGTTACATATATTATTTTTATTGAGGTAAACTTTGCATAAAATCAATACATTTGTACAATTCAATAGTATTTAGTACATTTATAATATTATGCAAACTTCACCTCTTTCTAGTTCCAAAAATATTTCATTATTCCCAACGGAAACCACTACCCATTAAGCAATCACTCCTCATTCCACCTTCTCCCATCCTCTGACAATCTTTAATCTGCTTTTTTGTCTCTATGGATTTAACTAATTTGAACATTTCATATAAATTAAATAATACAATAGGTGACCTTTTGTGTCTGGCTTATTTCACTTAGCATACTCTTTTGAGGGTTATTCATTTTGTAGCATGTACCAGTACTTCATTCCTTTTTATAGCTAATGCTCTTATGTGAGATAATTTTTGATGGTCTTATAAATGCAATTGTTTTCCTAATTAACTTATTAGTGTATCTATATAGATAAAAGCCTAAGCTACCGGCTGATTGGCTGGTAGCTATGATGTGCACTGACCACCTGGGGGCAGATGCTCAACACAGGAGTGGAAACCACAGGCATGGAAACATGGAATAGACTGATGAATCTCAGAGGGAAGAGGGGAAGGGAGAAGGGGAGAGGGCAGGAAGAGAGTAACCAAAGATCTTATTTGCATTCTAGAGAGTAACCAAAGGTCTTATATGCATGTATTAGTGCACTGGTGGATCCCTCAGCCTGGCCTGTGCCCTCTTGCAATCTGGGACTCCCTGAGGAATATTGAACTGCCAGTTCCAGCCTGATCCCTGAAGGCCAGACCAAGGGACCCACTGGTGCATGAATCTGTGCACCGGGTCTCTAGTAGAACTATAACTTACTAGAGGCCCAGTACATAAAATTCATGCACTCGGGGGGATCCCTTGGGGGTGGGGTCCCTCAGCTCAGCCTATGCCCTCTCACAGTCCAGGAGCCCTCGGGGGATGTCCGACTAAGCCATCGGCTAGACATCCTTAGCACTGCTGTGGAGGTGGGAGAGGCTCTCGCCATGGCCGCTGTGTTTGCCATTTGTGAGTCAGGCTTCTAGCTAAGTGGTGCTCCTCCGTGGGAGTGCACTGACCACCAGAGGGCATCTCCTGTGTTGAGCATCCGGCCCCTGGTGGTCAGTGCATGTCATAGTGACTGGTTGTTCCACAGTTCGGTCGATTTGCATATTAACTTTTTATTATATAGGATTAGTGTATAGAGCTATAACTGATTTTCACATGTTAATCTTGTACTCTGCAACTTTGCTCAATTCATTCATTAGATCTACATTTTCATGCAAGAGTTCTATAGGATTTTCCCTATATAAGATCATGCCATCTTTGAATAGAGATAACTTTTTCCCAATTTTCCCCGCCTTTTACTTTCTTGCTTGCTTAATTGTTGTAGATAGAATTTCCATTACAATGTTGAATGGGAAAAAAAAAAATAGCAGGCATCCTCTCTTTCCATTTTTAAATTTATTATTATTATTATTATTATTATTATTATTATTATTATCATTTTTACTTGTAGATCATTTATTTTTTTGGCAATGTACCTATTAGTTTATTTATTTATTTACTTTTAAATTTATCATTGAAAGTGTTACAGATTTCCCTTTTTTTCCCCATTGACCCCTTCCACTTAAAACAAATTGTTGATTGATTTTAGAGAGAGAGAGAAGGGAGAGAGAGAGAGAGAGAGAGAGAGAGAGAGAGAGAGAGAGAGAGAGAGAGAGAGAGAGAAACTTATGCATCTATTTATGTATTCATTGGTTGCTTTCTGTATGTGTCCTGGCCAGGGATTGAACCTGTAACCTTGGCGTATCAGGATGATGCTCCAATCAACTGAGCTACCTGGCCAGAGTCCTCTCTTTTTCTTGATCTCAAATGGAAATCTTTCATTCCTTTATGATTAATATGTTAATATCCCCTTTATTATGGTGAGAAAGTTTCCTTTCTATTATTAAGTTGTTGAGTACTTTTATCATGAAAGAGTGATATATTTTGTTAAATGCTTTTTCTGCATCAATTGAGATGCTTGTGTTTTTAAAAATCTTTATTCTATTACTGAGATGCATTATGCTGATTTATTTTTGTATGTAAAACCATTCTTGCATTGCTGAGATAAATTATGGGGATGGTATATATCATGATACTGGATTTAGTTAGCTAGTATTTTGTTTAAGATTTTTGCACCTATATTCATAAGTGATATTGGTTCACACTTGTCATTTTTTATGATGTGATTATCTGGCTTTAGTTTTTGGATAATCCTGGTCTCACAAAATGAATTACAAAGTGTTGCCTTATCTTTTATTTTGTAGAAATTGGAGAAAAAATGGTGTTAATTATTCTTTAAAATGTTTGGTAGAATTTGCCAGTGAAGCTCTCATTTCTGGGCTTTCTTAGTTGGAAGATTTCAATATCATTATTATCAGTCTCATCAGATTCTCTGTTTCTTCTGGAGTCACTTTTTATAGTTTGTGTTTCTAGAATTTGTTGATTTTGTTCATGTTATCTGATTTATTGGAATACAATTATTCACGTACCTTTTTGTAATTCTTTTAACTTCTCTAGGGTTAATAATAATGCCCCCTATTTTATCTATAATTTAATGATTTGTGTCATCTCTTTTTTTTTTCTTAGTCATTCTAGTTAAAGATTTATGAAGTTTCTTCACTTTTCAAATGAACAACTTTTGGTCTTCTTAATTATATTTTTATTTTTTCTATTCTCTATTTTCTCTCTCTCCATTTTAATATTTAGTATTTCCTTTCTTTTGCTAATTTGAGTTGTTTGTTTTTCTTTTCTAGTTTCTTGAAATCTAAATTTAGGCTACTTTCCTCTGAGCACTGTTTTTGCTACATTCCATAAATTTTGGTATTAAGTTTTCATTTTGCTCTTCTCAAAATATTTTTTTTATTTCATTTGTAATTTCTTAGTTGATCCATTGATTGTTCAATAGTGTGGTGTTTAATTTTCACACATTTATGAGTTTGTCAGTCTTATTTGTTGATTTCTACTTTAATTTCATTATGGAGAAGATATTTTGAATAATAATAATATTTTAAATTTTTTATGTTTTTTTGAGGCCTGATATATGGTCTATTCTAGAGAATGTTGCATATGTACTTGAGAAAAATGACTTGTCTGCAGTTGTTGAACGAGGTGTTTTATATTTGTCTGTTAGAATTAGTTGCTTTATAGTATTGTTCAAGTCCTCTATTTCATTATTGATTCTCTGTCTAGTTGTTCTATCCATTATTGAAAATAGGATATTGTCTCCAAGTATTATTATAGATCTTTCTTTTATCTTCCTATAATTTTTGGTATCTGTTTTCAGGTGTGTATATATTTATAATTGTTATATCTTCTTGATGGTTTCAGACTTATATCAATATAATGTCTTTGTTTCTCATAGCAATTTTTGTCTTAAATTCTATTTTGTTTGAACTATAATGACCCAGCTCATTCTGGTTACTATTTGCATGGAATATCTTTCATTCTTTTACTTTCAATATATTTATATTTTTTTTTTATCTAAAATGACTCTCTATTGGATCTAAAATGACTATGACAGTACATAGAGGAAGAATTTTAAAAATTCATTCTGACATCATGTATTTTACCCATTCTGCCAATCTCAACTTTTTAACTGGAAAGTGTAATGCATTCACATTTAAAATCATTACAATTAAGAAAGGACTTATTCTACCATTTCTTGTTTTCTATATGATACATAATACTTTCCTCATAAATTCCTGTGTTGCTATCTTCATTTATGATAAATTGATTTTTATAGTGTGCTCTTTAATTTTCTTCTTGTTTATTATTTTGTACATTATTTTGTCCCCCCCCCCCTTCTTGGGCTCCCAGACTGCTTTTTGAATCAAAAATCAGAATGAGATCTTGAAGTTATTAGAAGCAGTCTGAGAGCCCAAGGAAGTAGCAGTCATCCGTGGTAGAGGACATCAAAAAGGAAAAGACTCAGTGTCAGAAGGGAACAGTTGCGCAGATGCAGTGGCAAGGCTAGCTGCTAAGGAGCGGGAAATAGCTTCTCAGACCATGCTGGTTCCTGAATTACCTGAAATTCTGAAATACACCCCTCAAGAAGAAGAATGGGGCCAACAAGAAGGGGGTAAAATGATGAACGAAGGTTGGTGGATAGTCCCAGATCATAGGGTCTACATTCCAGAACAGTTAGCTCATAGAGTAGTCCTCCAGCAGCATGAACTTACCCATTTAGGGAAGACATCTCTAGAAGGCTTGTTTAGCAGATACTATCTGATTGCCCTTATGCACCTCAGTCTCTCAGCACTGCCTCCTCTCTGTACAGAACAATGCAAGGCAGGGTCCTGTAGGACCGATAGGAATTCAGCGTTGTGGGCAGGCTCCTTTTGAATATCTAGAGATAGACTTTACAGAAATAGGACCTATTAGAGGAAGTAAATATCTTTACTTTTTGTCTGCACCTTTTCAGGCTGGGTTGAGGCATATCCTACCGGCAGAGAGAAGGTGAGAAAAATCACTAAGGCATTATTGAAGGACTTAATTCTGTGGTATGGAATGCCATTAACCATAGGGTAAGATAATGAATGGCCCAGCCTTTATAGCTGAGGTAGTAGAGCAGGTAGCTAAGGCCTTAGGAATTAAGTGGAGCCTACAGGCCCCAGAGTTTAGGGAAAGTAGAACACATGAACCAGACTCTTAAGCAGGCTATATGGCTAAGCTATGCCAGGAGATGAACTTACTCTGGGCAGGTATCTTACCACTTGTGCTCCTGCGGGTGCACTGTGCCCTGAGAGCCAGGGTAGGGTTCTCTCCATTTAAAATTCTGTATGGCAAACCCTCTCTCTTAATTCAGCCAAAGAGAGATTTGGGGGAAATAGGGCACTTAGAAATTCAGAAACAGTTACAAGGACTTGGGAAAACTATCTTTTAAATCTACGGATGGGTTACTGATAGATTGCCCATCTCTCTAGGGACAGCTGTGCACCCTCACGAGCCTGAGGACCAGGTTTGGGTAAAAGACTGGAAAATGGAACCTCTTAAGCCAACTAGGAAGGGTCCTTATCCAGTCATACTAACCATCCCCTCAGCTCTCAAAGTTGTTGGACTGAACACCTGGATCCACCACTCCTGGGTAAAAGCAGCCCACCAGCTGGACAATCAGTATCCAGAGTGAAAGGTGACCTCTGACCTGAACCATCCCCTTGTGGATCATCTTCAAGAAGATGGTAGATCCAGGTGACCGACCTGAATCTTCTTATCCCCTCCTATCTGGATAATTATTGTTTTTTGGTGTGTTTTTTTTCTAACAGTTTTATTCTGTCTTCATACAAGTGTCACAGGAACCCCAGACTGGTACTAGAGGAGAACTTCTCTGCCCTTGCTACTATGACCACCCCCTTGGGGAAGATGGTGAAGACTCAGGATACTGAACCCCCTTTTTTATCTCCCCTCTTCAGCAGGAAGTAGCTAGAGTGGCAATTACCTTATCCCCAATTCCTGAGTCTTTTGTAATACCCAAGGCTACGAATAGCTTGTGGAACAAGAGGGGGAAATGAAAAGAAAAATAGCAGGTGCTTGCAATCTAGTTCAGTATCTGGTTAAAACTGTAGTCTTACTTCCCCACTCTGACTGACTTGGGCAGAGCTGCAGAGCCTACCCCAGGGCCCTGCCACAGCTGACTTCAGCAGAGCTGCAAAGCATGCCCCCAAAGCCCCGCCAAAACTGACTTGAGCAGAGCTGAGGGGAACCTCAGGGGTCCACCACAAGAGGAGATATATAGGTCAGAGCCTCCCCATGAGTTCAGTTCAGGCTTTGGATCTGGAATTCCCGCGGACTAGCAGATCTGTGAAATAAAGGTTAAACTTTTCTCCCTCAGAGTGCTGGGTGATTGTTCTCCTGTGCATTCTGCCACAACAATACCAAGTTAGTTTCAATAGTATATCTTTCTTTCTATTTACTATTGTCACAAATTACATCTTTAAACATTGTGTGTTCATTAATATATATATATATATATATATATATATATATATATATATATATATTTTTTTTTTTTTATGTATTTGCTTTTTATATAATACTAGAGGCCCAGTGCACAAATTCATGCATGGGTGGGGTCCCTCCGCCTGGCCTGTGATCAGGGCCCATCATGGGTGGGGCCAGCCAGCTGAGGACAGGGAACTCAGGAGGTTGGCCCCAGCAGCAAGCTAGCCATTGGCCAATTCCATGAGGAATTAGGCTTCCTCCTCCCTCCTGCCTGGGTCCAGGGTGTGGGTGAACCAGATTCAGGTCTGGTCAGTGCACGTCATAGCTACCAGCCGATCATCTATCTGGTTGTTCTGGTCACCCAGTTCATTCAATTGTAATTGGCACTTAAATATATATATATATATATATATATATATATATATATATATATATATGTATTAAAACAGAAGAAGAGTAACAAACCAACAGTATAAACATAATGGATTTTATATTTACCCAAGTAGCTACATTTTTGTTTATTTCTCCATATGCCTTTGAATAATTGTCTGATATCCTTTCATTTCCTTCTGATGGACTCCCTTTAGCATTTCTTGTAGGTCAGGTATACTAGTGATGAAATTCCTCAGTTATTGTTTATGAAGGAATTCTTTTTTAAAATTAAAATATATTTGATATATAATATGTAAATTTAAGGTGTACAATTTGTTAATTTGGCGTAGTTACATATGCTTATGATTGCCATTGTAGTGATAATGAACACCTCTATCACATTACCTAATTATACCTTCTTTTTTGTACTTAGAATAATTAAGTTTTAATTTATTAGTAAGTTTGATGATTATAATACAATATTACTGTCTATATTAAGTATACTGTCCATTAAATCTCAATTTCTCTCTCTTTTTTTTTTTTTTTGCTTTGTTTGTTAAGCACTTTAAATATATCATCCTACTGCCTTCTGGCCTGAGTGGTTTCTAAATAGAAAATTCATTATTGCCCTGACTGGTTTGGCTCAGTGGATAGAACGTTGGCCTACATACTCAAGGGTCCCAGGTTCAATTCCAGTCAAGGGTATGTACCTTGGTTGCGGGCACATCCCCAGTGGGGGATATGCAGGCAGCAGCTGATCGATGTTTCTCTCATTGATGTTTCTAACTCTCTATCCCTCTCCCTTCCTCTCTGTAAAAAATCAATAAAAATTAAAAGAAAAAAATTCATTATTAATCTTGTTAAAGAGCCCTTGTAATTTTGATTATAATGTGTCTTGGTGTGGATCTCTTGGAATAATTTGTGTTTAGAATTCTCTGAGCTTCTTAACTGGGTAGGTTCATACAGCCATTATTTCTTTAGACACTCCCATCATGTGTATGTCAGTAAACTTGATAGTGTCTCATGTGTCTCTCTGGTGCTGTTGATTTTTCTTCATTCTTTTTCTCTTTCTCTTTCTCTTCCTCAGATGGGATAATCCCAATTGATTTATCTTTAAATTCTCTTATTCCTTCTTCTGTCTGCTCAATTCTGCTGCTGAAACAATCTAGTGAACTTCGCAGTTTAATTATTGTACTTTTCAGCGCTCAAATTTCTATTTAATTACTTTTTATAATTTCTGGTCATTTATTGGTATTCTTTATTTTTTGAGACATTGTTCTCTGGTTTTCTTTAGTTTTTTGTCCATGTGGCAACTCTGGAAATTAGATTTATGCCTCTTTGTGGGTTAATTTTGTTTGTTTATTTAGAATGTAAACAGTGAATTAAAGAAAGAACATATATTATTAGATATTCTTCTAAACTAAAATGATTATGAATGCTCATTTATATCCAGCATTTTATTATAATCTCCTCAGATTATATCCACCATGGGAATTGATTGTGTTGAGAGTTTTGGTATTTTTGACTTGTTGCACTTACATAAATTAGTTTCCCAATTGTGCTTTCAATGTGTATCACCTAACTGCTATTATGTGAAAATTTTTTTGCCATAGCCACTATAATATAAAATCCATTAGGTCAGTTATTGTTGAGATATATATATATATATATATATATATATATATATATATATATGGCCCAGGGCAAGAAATTTGTGCATGGGTAGGGTCCCTAGCAGCTGCCCGCTGCAAGCTGCCAGCTGGGACTTCCCTTCCCCAGCTGCTGGTGGCCAGTGAACTCATAGCGAGCAATGAAACTCCTGGTCGGTTGAACTCCTGAGGATATATATATATATATATATATATATATATATATATATATATAGAGGAGGCCCAGAGCACAAAAATATGTGCACTTGGGGATGTCCCTCAGCATGGCCTATGCCCTCTAACAATCTGGGACCCCTTGGGAGATGTCCAACTGCTGGCTTAGGCCCACTCTCTGGGCAATCTGGACTAAGCTGGCAGCCAGACATCCCTTTGGCAGTCAGGGGCCCAAGGGGGATGTCCACTTGCCAGCGGGGAGCAGGCCTAAGCTGCAGTCGGACATCCTTAGTGCTGCTGAAGAGGCAGAAGAGGCTCCCACCACCACTGTACTGGCAGCCATCAGTCTGGTTTGTGGCTGACCAGAGCTCCCACTGTGAGAGCACACTGACCAACAGGAGGCAGTTCCTGCATTGAGCATCTGTCCCCTGGTGGTCAGTGTGTGTCATAGTGACCAGTCATTCCCAGTCATTCTGCTGTTAGTGTCAATTTGCGTATTACCCTTTTATTATACAGGATAGAGGCCTGGTGCATGGGTGGGGGCCAGATGGTTTGCCCTGAAGGGTGTCCCGGATCAGGGTGGGGTTCCTCCTGGGGTGCCTGGCCAGCCTGGATGAGTGGCTGATGGCTATTTGCAGGCTGGCCACAGTTCCTTCAAGATGGGTGTCCACCCATGGCATGCCTGGCCATCCTGGGTGAGGGGCTGAGGGCCATTTTCAGGCTGGCCACATCCCCTTCAGGGAGAGGGGTCCTGCTGGGGTACCTGGCCAGCCTCGGTGAGTGGCTGATGGCTGTTTGCAGCGAGGCTGGCTGGAAGCTGGTATCTGGGATTTATTTAACTTCTAAAGTTGAAACTTTGTTGCTTTAACTGGAGCCCAGGTCAGGATGCTCCTGAAAACCCAGGCTCCCAGCACTTCCTTGAGCCCAGGCTGGAAGCAGGTATGTGAGGTTTATCTTCTGTAATTGAAACTTTGTTGCCTTGAGTGGAGGCCACAGCCGGCCTAGACAGACAGGAACCTTACCTTCCTCCATCACCGGGGTAAGCCTCCTGCTTATTCCAGCTCTGTGGCTGCCATCTTGGCTAGATTAATTTGCATATAGTCACTCTGATTGGCTGGTGGGCATGGCTTGGCTGGTAGGCATGGCTTAGGCATCACAAAGCGAGGGTCAATTTGCATATTACTCTTTTAATAGATTAGATGACCTGTGGAATTGCTGAGTCAAAAAGTTAATGGGGAAATCAGGCCTAAGATGGCAGTCAGACATCTATCTCGCAGCCCGAGAGCACTCTGGGGATGTCCACTTGCCAGCAGGGAGCAGTCCTAATCTGCAGTCGGACATCCTTAGCACTGCTGGGGAGGCAGGAGAGGCTCCCACAACCACCGCTGTACTGGCAGCCATTAGCCTGGCTTGTGGCTGAGCAGAGTTCCCCCTGTGGAAGTTCCCTGACCACCTGGGGGCAGCTCCTGCATTGAGCATCTGTGCCCTGGTGGTCAATGTGTGTCATAGTGACCAGTCATTACCAGTCGTTCTCCTGTTAGGGTCAATTTGCATAATACCTTTTTATTATATAAGATAGAGGCCTGGTGCATGGGTGGGGGCCAGCTGGTTTGCCCTGAAGGGTGTCCTGGATCAGGGTAGGGTTCCCCCTGGGGTGCTTGGCCAGCCTGAGTGAGGTGCTGAGGGCTGTTTTCAGGCTGGCCACATCCCCTTCAGGGAGTGGAGTCCTGCTGGGGTGCCCGGCCAGCATGGGTGAGGGGCTGATGGTTGTTTGCAGGCTATTTCCAGCCCCTTCAGGGTAGGGGTCCATGCTGGGGTGCCTGTCCAGCCTGGGTAAGGGGCTGATGGCTGTTTTCAGGCTGGCCACAGTCCCTTCAAGGTGGGTGTCCACCCATGGGGTGCCTGGTTAGCCTGGGTGAAGGAGTGATGGTCGTTTGCAGGCTGGCCTCAGCCCCTTCAGGGTGGGGGTCTCTCCTGGGGTGCCTGGGAAGCCTGGGTGAGGGGCTGAGGGCTGTTTGTAGGCTGGCCACAGCTCCCATTGACCCAACATCCCAGCAAGGCTTGCTGGAATCAGGTTTCTGGGGTTTATTTATCTTCTATAATTGAAACTTTGTTGCCTTGAGCAGAAGGCCACAGCCAACTTTCCTCCATTGCTGGTGAAACGAAGCCTCCTGTTTGTTTCAGCTCCGTGGCTTCTATAATTGAAACTTAGTTGCCTTGAGCAGAGGCCCAGCCGGCCTAGGCAGGCACTTTATTCCATCATTGGTAAAGTGGAAGCCTCCTGTTTGTTCTAGATCCATGGCTACCGGCTGCCATCTTGGCTGGGTTAATTTGCATACAGCCACTCTGGTTGGTGAGTATGGCTTGGCTGGTGGGCATGGCTTGGCTGGTGGGTGTGGTTTAGGTGTTACAGAGTGAGGGTCAATTTGCATATTACTCTTTTATTAGATTAGATATTATTGGTAGTGAATACTGCTGTTTTATCCTAATAAAAGAGTAATATGCAAATTAACCATCACTCCAACACAAAGATGGCAGTGTCCATAGCCACAAGATGGAAGCACCCAGTCTTCTC
Organism: Murina feae; assembly: GCA_004026665.1. Lineage (NCBI taxonomy): Eukaryota > Metazoa > Chordata > Mammalia > Chiroptera > Vespertilionidae > Murina > Murina feae. The sequence continues at coordinate 38,620 of PVJC01004689.1, read as the reverse complement.
AGCCTTGCTGGAGTCTTCCAGTCTCAGGGGGCAGCTGCTGAGAGCAAGGCCTGCTTGGCAGGTGACCTGGGAGCAGCCAACAAGCCCAGGGACAGTAGTGAACCATGGAGAACAGGCCTAAGCCATCAGTATGAAATCCCCTGAGGGTTCCCAGATTAGAGAGTGTGCAGGTTGGGCTGAGGGACCTTCCCCCTTACCCCCATGCACAAATTTCATGTACCGGACCTCTGATATGCTCCCATGTAATAGAAGAGTAATATGCAAATTAGTCATCACTCTATGACAAAGATGGCCATGTCCATAGCCATAAGATGGTGGAGCCCAGTCCACCTCATCCCCGCAACTGAAGTAGCCAGGCCTGTTAGCCAGGCAGGTGGTGGGGAGGCAGGGAGGGGCCGAGGGGCAGAGCCAGCAATTGCAGGGACCTGGGAAGGGGCAGAGCTGGCCATCACAGGGGTTTGGGGGTCTTCTGCCCAGGCCTGCAGCTTCTGGCAGAGACTACAGGCTTGATAAGGGGCTGAGCTGTTGATTGCAGGGGTTTGGAGGTCTTCTGCCCAGGCCTGCAGCCTGGGAAGGGGCTGAGTCGGCGATCACAAGGGTTTAGGGGTCTTCTGCCCAGGCCTGTGGTCTTGGACAGAGACTGCAGGCCTTGGAAGAAGCAGAGCCAGAGATTGCAGGGACTGGGGGTCTTTTGCCCAGGCCTGCAGCCTTGGGCAGAGACTGCAGGCCTGGGAAGGGGCAGAGCTGTCGATCACATGGATTTGGGGGTCTTCTGCCCAAACCTGCATCCTAGGCCAGAGGCTACAGTCCTGGGTAGGTGTAGAGCTGGGATTTGAGGGGCAGGGGTTGACCCGGTGATCAGAGTGAACTGCAGAAGAAATACCTTTTCTTACCGCTCATTGGCTAAGCTCCCTGTATGCCACTGGTAATATTCTTAGTAACTTGGGTAATAAGAATTCAAAAAGGCGATCTAGGGTTTTTCCACCACACTCCTAAGGAAAACAATGAAGGCCCCATGCTGAAGGGCTAAGAAAGATCATATACTGCCCTAGTCAGTTTGGCTCAGTGCATAATGCCTCAGCTGGCTGACTGCAGGGTCTTGGGTTCAATTCTGACCAAGGGCATGTACCTAGGTTGCAGGTTCCTTCCTGGCCAGGGCCCAGGTCAAGGCTCATGCAAGAGGCAACCAATTGAAGTGTTCCTCTCACTTTGATGTTTCTCTCTGTCTTTCCCTTCTCTTCCACATTCTCTAAAAATCAATGGAAACATATCCTCAGGTGAGGATGAAAAAAAAAAAAAAAGAAAGAAATGTCATACCCTATGAAAGACACATCTTGAAAATGCCTAAAGAAAGTTGTCATTTTTTCATGGTGAAGGGACTGGAGTCAGTGTTGATGAAAACACTGTGGTGGCTTCGGTGACTGGCAGTGGCTGCAGCAGCAGAGTGATGGGGCTGGTGGCTTCCCCTGATTAGCCTGGTTGCTTCCCACAAAGGGTGGCCAGACTGTAGCCTAGGCCCGCTCCCAAGGGGAGCAGGGAGCGGGCCTAAGCCGTCAGTAGGACATCCCCTGAGGACTCTCACTATGTGAGAGGGGGCAGGTTGGGCTGAGGAACCCCCCTCCATGCACAAATTTCTTGCAACGGGCCCCTAGTATATATATATTTACCATTTCATCCAAAATCTTTAGTTCAATACATGGCCCAAAGTAGGTACTCAATAAATACTTCAATAAATACTTGTTAAATGTATAAAAGAATATCCCCATCCAACAGATCAGAACATTACCCTAAACCCAAATTCATCATACACCAATGTATATTTATGTTTGGGTACATAGTCATTCTGAAAATTCATATGCTATCTGGTCAGTTCTTATTAGTTACATGTTTAATAATGGAAAAAAAATGGCAATAGCTATTCTGCAGTACTTGTTTTGCGCCAAATACAGTGTCAGGTACTTTATTTTTTATTCTATTTTACACAACCCCAAATTCTTCAATGTAGGTTCTATTGTCTTACAGTGTGATGAAAATGTATCTCAGAAAGTCTTAGATTTGTTCAAGTTTACAGTGTGAGTAAAGAATCTTGGTACAAACCTGACATTTTCCCCCTTCAACATAAATATACCTCCTATCATCATAAATTATTTTTTATTAGATAATGAACACTATTTCTTTAGCAATAGAGAACTACATTCCTTGTAAAGAGATTTATCTAAGAAGTCTACTTCTAAACATATGTGACAGCAAACTCCAAAGACGAAGTCAATGAACAAGCACTTGAAGCAAAAACTAGCTCCAAAATATCTATATGAAAATGAATTAAATCATTAATTTCTAGATTAACTTCTTAATCAAGAATTATAAAAAATACTTTCTCTGAATTTCTGTAAGTCAAATTTTCTCAAATGCGACTGATCGTCAGTATCAACTGAGATTCTTATTAAAAGTATTCTCTCCTGGGCCTCACTACAGACCTATTAATGTAAAATATTTAGTATTTAATGAAACTTTAATGTTTTTACATTTGTCTTATTAAAAAGGCAAATTGATTTTTCAAGTTATTTCAATGCATTTTAAGTGTATTTTCTTGTTGTTTTTTTTTTGTATTGTATTCTTTATTTTTGTGTGTGCAGGGTCATATACATGGTAGAGATTCCACAATGTATGCTTAATTGATTCAAAGTACAATGTGTAGCAATGACAATATATGTAGAAGTTGTTCATGGAAGAAAGAGCTCACCAAGAGCTGGGGTTGGCAGGAAAGGCTTCCCAAAGAAGGTGGAACCCTATCTCCTCCTCCTAGCCCCACCCCCTCCTCCTAGCCCTGCTTGAAACCTTAGCTTCCTCTCCACCTGAGTCCTCTCCTGGTCCTACTTCTTTTTTTAAAAATTTAATTTTATTGTTTAAAGTATTACAAATAGTAGTACATATGTCTCCTTTTTTGCCCCACTGACCTCCTTCCAGCTTCCCCAAAAGTATATTTTCCTAATAGAAACAGATTTATAGATACAGAGAATAGACTGATGGTTGCCAGAGAAGATGGGAGGTTGGAGGGCTGGGTGAAAAGATGAATTGATTAAGAAGTACAAATTACTAGTCACAAAATAGTTATGGGGATGTAAAGTATAGGATAGGGAATATAGGCAATAATATTGCAATAGCTATATGGTGCCTGGTTGATACTTGAAATATCAGGGGGACCACTTTACAAAGTATATGATTGTCTAACCACTATGATGTACATCTAAAACTAACACAAAATAATATTGAATGTGAACTATAATTTAAATAAAAATATAAAGTATATTTTACTTAGATAAATTTATGTGATCCAGGCACATTTTAGACAAGGAATATGTGAAAAGTTTGGTGGAAGTCACATGGCAAAGAGGTTGGATAGCATAATTTTCATGGAGATCAATTCCTAGTTGAATAAATTAAATTTTATTTTCACCAGAAAAAAATGGTGTATAATATTTCACAAAACATTTACATATATTCACTTTTTTATTAATTCAAAGGTTGCATAATACTTAGTAACTCCAAAATTCATAGACATCCCCACCAATATTGAAAATAAAGGTAAAGATTAAGTGAAAGGCACTGTAAATTTTGAGTTAATTTGTACAAATGAAATATAAAAGGGATTTATTCCTATGAAATAATGGACACAACCTTTGCCTGGCACAAAGTAAGCATTCAATTATTTGGTAAATGTATAAATGGATATTTCTACCCTGTAGAACATAATTCCATCATACAGAAAGTAATTGTTCATTATTCTGATAATTTAGAGATGTGGGTATCTGAGGATAGTTGTGAGTGGAAATAAATAGCTAGAATGGAAGTAAGAAGTTATAATTGAACTCTTTAAAAAGCTGAAAATTTTAAAAGTTTCCCAATCAATTGTATGAAACAACATCATTTCAATACTAAAACCTAAAAAACACTGAAAAATGAGACAAGACAAATAGCACTCATTGATATAGACTAAAGTTACAAATAAAGCAAAGTATTAAAGGAGTAATATATCATAGAAAAAATTATTCTAAGAATGCAAGCATAATTCAATATCATAATTCTTCCAATATAATATCCTATATTAACATTTGTAAAGAAATTTTATAATCTCTTAATAGATTAGTATGAATAATTTGATAAAGTACAAAAGCCACTCTCAATTAAAACTTTAAATATATAGAAAGAGAAATAAAAGAAATTCCCTTAAATTTCATAATTTAAAATCCAAAATCTAACATCAAATATTATAAACAGTAATACAGCAAATACATTTCAATTACATTAAATTCAGAAACTAGACAAGACAGAAATTTACAAAGACTTCAAATTCAAAGCAGCTACCAAAACCATGCTCAGTAAAGGAAGGGTGGATGCTCGTGAAATAACAGAAATATAACTTCTCAAATAAGAAATAGAACTTATAAAAAGAACCAAATGAAGAGTGTAGGGCAAAAAAAAATTCAGTATCTGAAAAAAAAATCACTGGGTGGGTTCAGTAGAGGAAGGGCAGTGATAGATAGCTATTAAAACAATGTGGATCAATAGAAACCATCCAAACTGAACAAGAGTGAGAAAAAAAATAAATGAATGAATATAGAAGGAACCTATATGTGTACATGTAACATTTGTTCCATTTGAATATAAGAAGAGGAAAAATTGGTACAGAAAAAAATATTTGAAGAAATAATGGTCTAAAATATACCACATTTGATAAAAATCACAGATTTAAGTTCTCAAAACCCAAATGGTTAAACTAAAAGAAAATTATGCCTAGACACACCATAATCTGGTGAAAACACAGGAGAAAGGAAAAAAAATCTTGAAGCAGCTGAGAAAAATGACTCTTTATGTAAAAGGGAGCAATGATCTAAAAAACTTCAGATTTTCCATCAGCAATCATGGAGGCCAGACATAGTGAAATCACAGTCCAGAATCCTATATTTTCATGACAATATCTTCAAAAAAACGAATGTAAAATAGAAAGATTTTCACATGAATGCAAACAAAGAAACTGACTGCCAGGAGATTTATTCTAAAAAAAAAATGCTAAAGGATGTTCTTCAGAAAGAAATGAAAACAAACCAAAACAAAACAAAACAATTATACTAGAAGAAAACTTCAAGAGTGAATGAAGAACAACAGAAATGGTAAATAATTTGGGAAAATATAATAGATTTTTAAAAGTATTTAAAATGCAGGTGATTGTCAAAAACAAAAATTATAACATTGTCTGAGAAGGTTTTCAGTCTAAATAGATGTACTCCATATAACAATTAAAGCAAAAAGGGGAAGAGCAAAAGGTCCTATGTGGTTATAAGGTTTCTGTGTTCACTTGAAGAGACAAAACATTACTCTCAGGATATTGTGAAACATTAGGTATGTATATTTTAATCTAGAAAGCAATCACTAAAAAAACTATACAAAGAAATATAGTAAAAAAGTCAATAGATCAATAAAAAGGGAATACTACAAAAAAATTCAACAACCCCCCCCAAATAATTTATAAATAAGAAAAAAAAAATGAATGGAAAAGCATAGGGATAAATAGAAAACAGTAGAGGAGAAAAAATGGCGGTGGCATCATGGAGGTGAGGGATAGGGAGTGAATGAGTGAGGGGATGAAAGGAGAGTGTGTGGAGGTGTGTGGTGTGTGTGTGAGAGAGTGAGGGACAGTTAAATCCTGCAGGAGCAGCAGAGGCTGGCAGACAGAACACTCCCCAGACTGCTGGACCCGGGCATGGAGCCCACGCCATCTTGAAGGGGAGAGCAGCCTCTTCTAGGAACTCATCTGCACCACCACCCAGACAGGCCTGGGACACTGCCTACGCAACCCGGCAGCCACTCCAGCCAAAATCCTGCTGCCCAACCCAGACTCACAGACCCGGGGATCTCCACCTAGAACTGAGCACCAGAGCACCGCGTGAAGCAGTAATAGCAGCCTTCCTTTCCCCAGCGCAGACCACCGACCTGGCATTCGCGCATTTGCACTGGTCCTCGCATTCACATGTATCTGTGCGTAGGTCTCCGAGGCTCACCACTCCATAGACTTCTCTTGGGAGTCACTGTGAGCCCCAGCTGGGTGTGATTTTGTACAGACACAGGTGTACTGCCTCCCAGTAGAAATCCTGAATTCCCGCTGCCTGAGTAACTGCCCACACACACCCAGCTGCACAACTTCAGCACCAGGGCCCTTAGCATAAGGTGACCAGACATCCCGCTTTTGGTGGAACAATGCCAATTTTTAACAGTTTGTCCCATGTCCTGCAGCGTTTTAAAAAAAGTCTCGATTTTTTGAAAGATAAGTACATACTAATCTTTGTAATATTTTAAGTAATAATAATAATAATAATAATAATAATAATAATAATGAACCCCCAGGTCAATGGTGTCCTGCTTTACCAATATTAAAATCTGGTCACCTTACTTTAGCACCAGAGCCCCTCAGTGTGCAGCAGAGCTCAGTGCCAGCAGAGCTCAGTTGCTCATTCCCCCTGAACCCATATCCACAAGGCATGTTGGGAAGCAGCAGTGAGCCTCCGCTGGGTCCAATCTTGGACAAATATGGATGCATTCCCCTGGGTAGTAGAAGTTCTGAATTCACCCATCCTGGACACCTGTGTGAAGACACCTCAATTAAGCTTCCCAGAGCCCTGCAGAGAGCTTCAGTGAGCCTGCCCTAGCAAGCTCACTGCTGGTGCTTCTGTGTGCTACCACTGGGAACGCATGGCTATCCACCATGGGTGCATCAGCAAAAACTGAGTTTCCCCACCCCACAACTACAGAACTCTGGACACTACTGCTGCATGCTTTTCCAGCGTGCAGGTCTCCCAAGACCACAACTCCACAGGCATCCTTGATGCCCTGCTGTGAGCCCTGCTGGATACACACTTTAACAAACAGGGGTGCACTATTCTGTTATAGAAACACTGCATTCCTTCGTCTGGGATATCCATCAACAGACACTGCAATCCAGTGGCTTCAGGGCCAGACCCCTTCAGAGTGTTTCAGTATACCCTGCTGGCAAACACACCACATGTGCCACTGTGAACTGCCACTGGGATCGCGTGTAACCAATCACAGAGGCAACAGCAAAAGCTGAGTCTGCCCACCTCACAACTATAGAACTCTGGATACCACAGTCACACCTTTCAAGAATGCAGGCCTCCTGAGCCCCAGCACCCCAACAGACAGTTCCTGGGTGCCACTGTGAGTTCCCACTGGGCACGTATGATTTCAACCAAGGGCAAAGGACAGCAACAATTGGGACACCCCACTCCACGGCTGCTGACTTCTAGACACCTCCATTGTGCCTTTCCAGTTTGCAGACCTACATCAAGAGAACCCAAATAGCTCAAATAGGGAGCTACACTAGACTACCAAACCCAGGACACCTGCGAGATCATATCAGTAGCACCATTCCCAAAAGAAACTGGGTAGCAAAGCAATCTGAGCTACAATTTAAACATTACATCAAAACATGGGAAGACAAAAAAGCAATCCACTAGGGAAAGAAAAAGAGAGATCACCAGAAAGGGAGTTAAATGAAATTGAGGTTACTAACTTGTCAGAGAAAGAATTCAGAGTAATGGTTATAAGGATGCTCAAACGACTGGAAGACAAATACATACAACTCAATGAGAAATATAAGGAGCTGAATGAGAATGTCACCAACATGAAAAGGAACCAAGAGGAAATGAAGAACTACATAGCTGCAATAAAGAACACATTGGAAGGTTTAAACAGTAGACTAGAAGAGGCTGAGGAGGCCTCAGCAAATTAGAAGACAAGGTAGGAAAAAACACACAAACACAGGAGGAACTGGAAAGAAAACTTAAAAAGCAAGAGGGGAGCCTAAGGGAGCTTTGGGACAATGCAAAATGAAAGAACATTCACTTAATAGGGATAGCAGAAGGAGAGGAGGAAAAGCAAGAAATAGAAAAACTGTTTGAAGAAATAATGACAGAAAACTTCCCTGATATTGGCAAGGAAAAAAACTACACAAATCCAAGAAGCACATAGAGTGCCAAAGAAGATGAATCCCAAAAGACCAACACCAAGACACATCATAATTAAACTGGCAAACACCATCATCAAAGTAAGAATCTTAAAGGCTGCTAGAGAGAGATAGAAAGTTACTACAAGGGATCTCCTATTAGAATATCAGCTAACTTCTCAACAGAAACATACCAGGCAAGAAGGGAATGGAATGAAATATACAAAGTGATGCAAAGCAAGGGAATGAATCCAAGAATACTATACCCAGCAAGGCTATCATTCAAAATCGAAGGTGGAATCAGAAGCTTCACAGACAAAAATGGGCTAAAAGAATTTATTACTACCAAGCCAGCAATGCAAAAAATGCTAAAGGAACTGCTGTGAAAAGAAGAAACAGAAAGACAAGAAGAAACACAACCATTAAAAATAAAAATGACCACAAACAAGTACTTTTCAATAATAGCATTAAATGTAAATGAATTAAATGCTCCAATCAAAAGACACAGGGTACCTGAATGGATAAGAAAACATGACCCATATATTTGCTGTCTGCAAGAGTCCCACCTCAGAACAAAGGATTCACACAGACTGAGAGTGAAGGGATGGAAAAAAGTTTTTCAGGCAAATGGAAATGAGAAAAAAGCTTGGGTTGTGATACTTATATCTGACAAAATAGACCTCAAAGTAAAGTCCATAACAAGGCATACATAAGGCCACTACACAATACTAAAGGGAGCAATTCAACAAGAAGCTATAACTCTGGTAAACATATATGCACCCAATGCAGGAGCACCCAAATGCATAAAACAACTTCTGGATGATATCAAGGGAGAGATCGATAGCAATACAGCCATAGTAGGGGACTTTAATACCCCACTGACACCACTGGATAAATACTCTAAACAAAAAATCAGCAAAGAAATAGCAATCCTAAATGACTCACTAGATCAGATGGATGTATTTGATGTTTCCAGAATATTTCACCCCAAAGCTACAGAATATACATTTTTCCCCAGCGCACATGGGACATTTTCAAAAATAGACCATATATTAGGACACAGGCAAAGTCTCTTCAAGTTCAAGAGAATAGAAATCATAACAAGCATCTTCTCAGATCATAATGGAATAAAGCTAGAAATCAACTACAATAAAAATACTGGGAAAAAATCAAACACTTGGAGGCTAAATAGCATGTTATTAAACAATGATTGAGTTACCAGAGAGATCAAAGAATAAATAAAAATCATCCTGGAAACAAATGAAAATGAAAATGAAAACACAACAATCCAAAATCTATGGGACACAGTGAAAGCAGTCCTGAGAGGGAAGTTCATAGCTCTACAGGCCTACCTCAAAAAACAAGAAAAACTGGCAATAAATGATCTAACCCTACAACTCAAAGAGTTAGAAATAGAGCAACAATAAAAGCCCATAGTTTCCAGAAGGAAGGAAATAATAAAGATCAGAGCAGAAATAAATGACATAGAGACCAAAAAAACAAAAAACAAAAACACACAAAAAACAAACCAATACAAAACATCAACAAAAACAAGAGCTGGTTCTTTGAATTAACCAGCTTGATGAACCTCTCTCCAGACTCACCAAGAAACAACGAGAGAGGATCCAAATAAACAAAATCAGAAATGAAACAGGTGAAATAACAACTGACCATACTGATATACAAAGGATTGTCAAAAAATACTATGAACAACTCTACTCTAACAAACTGGACAACCTCGATGAAATGGACACATTTCTAGAAAAATACAAGCTTCCAAAACTCAATCAGGAAGAATGAAAAAACCTGAATAGGCCAATAACTACAGATGAAATTGAAACAGTAATCCAAAGGCCCTGGATGAGATGGCTTCATAGGGGAGTTTTACTGAACATTCAAAGAAGAACTAAAGCTAATCCTTCTCAGACTATTCCAAAAAATTCAAGAGGAAGGCACACTTCCAAACTCCTTCTATGAAACCAGAATTACCCTAATCCCAAAACCAGATAAAGACACCACAAAGAAAGAGAATTACAGGCCAATATCTCTGATGCACATAGATGCTAAAATCCTCAACAAAATTCTAGCAAACTGGATCCAGCATTACATTAGAAAGATCATACACTATGACCAAGTGGGATTTATCCCAGGGATGCAAGGCTGGTACAATATCTGCAAATCAATAAACGTGATACATCACATAAACAAATTGAGAGATAAAAACCACATAGGCATATTGATTGATGCAGAAAGGCATTTGACAAAATCCAACACCCTTTTTTGATAAAAACTCTCAGCAAAGTGGGAATACAGAAATCATACCTCAACATAATAAAAGCCTTGTATGACAAACCCACAGCCAATATCATACTCAATGGGAAAAACTAAAACCATTTTCCCTTAGAACAGGGACAAGACAGGGATGCCTACTTTCACCATTCCTGTTCGACATAGTACTGGAAGTGCTAGCCTAAGTGATCAGACAAGAAGAAGAAATAATAGGTATCCAAATTCAAAAAGAAGAAGTAAAATTGTCATTATTTGCAGATGACATGATACTATACTTAGAAAACCCTAAAGACTCCATCAAAAAATTATTAGACCTAATGAATTTAGCATTGTAGCAGGATACAAAATTAATGCCAAGATATCTATGGCATTTTTATTTTTATTTTTTAAAATATATTTTATTGAGTTTTACAGAGAGAAAGGGAGAGGGATAGAAAATTAGAAACATCGATGAGAAAGAAACATCGATCAGCTGCCTCTTGCACACCCCCTACTGGGGATGCGCCCGTACCAAGGTACATGTCCTGGACTGGAATCGAACCTGTGAGCCTTGAGTCTGCAGGCCGTCGCTCTATCCACTGAGCCAAACCGGTCAGGGCTCTATGGCATTTTTATATGCCAATAGTGAACTTACAGAAAGAGAAATTTAAAAAAAGAATCCCATTTACCATTGCACGAAAAAAAAAATTAAGATTCCTAGGAATAAACTTAACCAAGGACGTAAAAGACCTATACTAGGAAAACTACAGAACATTGAAAAAAGAGACAGAGGAAGACATAAACAGATGGAAGAAAATCCCATGTTCATGGATTTGTAGAATCAACACCATCAAAATGTTCATACTACCCAAGGCAATCTATAGATTCAATGCACTCCCCATTAAAATACCAACAGCATATTTCACAGAACTAGAAGGAACTCTTCAAAAATTCATCTGGAATAAAAATGAAACCCTAATAGCTGCAGCGATTCTGAGAAAGAAAAACAAAGTAGGAGGGATCTCAATACCAGATATCAAGCTGTATTACAAAGCCACTGTTCTCAAAAATGCCTGGTACTGCCACAAGAACAGACATATAGACCCATGGAATAGAATAGAGAGCCCAGAAATTGACTCGAATCACTACACTCAATTAATATTTGACAAAGGAGGAAAGACCATACAATGGAGCCAAAACAGTCTCTTCAATAAATGATGCTGGGAAATTTGGTCAGACACATGCAAAAAAATGAAACCAGACCACCAACTTACACCATACACAAAAATAAACTCAAAATGGATGAAGTACTTAAACATAAGACAGGAAACCATAAAAATACTAGATGAATCCACAGGTAGCAAAATCTCAGACATATGCCAAAAGAATTTCTTCACTGACACAGCTCCTAGGGCAATGGAAACTAAAGGGAAAATTAAAAAATGGGACTATGTCAAAATAAAAAGCTTCTGAACAGCAAAAGAAACCATGAACAAAACAACAAGAAAACCCACTGCATGGGAGAACATATTTGCCAATGATATCTCTGATAAAAGTTTAATCTGCAACATTGACAGGGAACTCATATAACTTAACAAAAGGAAGATAAACATCCCAATCAAAAAATGGGCAATGGACCTAAATAGACACTTTCAAAAGAGGACATACATAAGCCTGAAAGACATATGAAAACATGCTCAAAATCATTACTCATTCAAGAGATGCAAATCAAAACAATAATGAGGTACTATCTCACACCTGTCAGAATGGCTATCATCAAAAAATCAACAAATGACAAATGCTGGTGAGCATTTGGAGAAAAAGGAACTCTCGTTCACTGCTGGTGGGAATGCAGACTGGTGCAGCCACTGTGGAGAACAGTATGGAGTTTCCTCAAAAAACTAAAAATGGAACTTCCATTTGACCCAGTGATCCCACTTCTAGGAATATATTCCAAGAAACCAGAAACACCAATCAGAAAGGATATATGCACCCATATGTTCATAGCAGCACAATTTACCATAGCTAAGATTTGGAATCAGCCTAAGTGCCCATCAGCAGATGAATGGATTGGAAAGCTGTGGTACATCTACACAATGGAATACTATGTTGCTGTAAAAAAGAAGGAACTCCTACCATTTGCAACAGCATGGATGGAGCTGGAGAGCATTATGCTAAGTGAAATAAGCTAGTCAAAGATAAATATCACATGCTCTCACCCATTTGTGGATTATAATGAACAACATAAACCAATGAACAAAAACTAATGTAGAGACAAAGAAGCATTGATCAGATGCTCAAAACTCAGAGGGAAGGTAGGGGAAGGTGGGGGTGAGGGAGAGAGATCAACCAAAGGACCTGTATGCATGCATATAAGCATAAGCGATGGATGTGGACAACAGGGGGTGAGGGTAAGGGCAGGAGTGGGAGGACAATGAGAGAACATTGGGGGGATAAGGTCACATTTGTAATATTTTAATCAATAAAGGGAAAAAATAGAAAAGGGCAAAAGAGTAGACATAATTCCAAACAAATCAATAATTGAATTAAATGTAAATTATATAAATTGCAAATTGTATCAATTCTAAAAGATAGCAATGTTGGATTAAAAAAGACAAAAGTAAACAAGATCAACTTATACGCTTTCTGTAAAAAACACTACAAGTTTACATATGATTTAGATACATACACAGTAAAAAGCTGAAAAACATACAAACACTAATCAAAGGAATTCTGAAGTTACTATATTAATGTCAAAGTCCATTTCAAATCAAAGAACATTACTGTGGATAATACACTGCTTTATAATTCATCAAATGTTAATAATCTAAACATTTATGTACCTATGAACAGAACTTAACATTTCATAAAACAAAAAAATTATATAAAAGAAAGAAAAAATCAAAAGTAAAGATGCAATTATACTTTGAGATTTAAATATCTTTTCCTCACTAATTGAAAGAACAAATAGACAGAAAATTACTAATGATATAAAAGAAATGAACAGCACTAATAATGGACTTGACTAAATTGACATTTACAAAACACTATCCGACAATAGAATAGAGTCCAGGGGTCCTCAAACTTTTTAAACAAGGGGCCAGTTCACTGTCCCTCAGACCGTTGGAGGGCTGGACTATAGTTAAAAAAAAAAAAAAAACTATGAACAAATTCCTAGCACACCACACATATCTTATTTTAAGCAGGACAGGCAGCGGTGGCAAAAACACCCGGCATGTGGCTCGCGGGCCGTAGTTTGAGGATGCCTGGAATATTCAGGCATTCTTTTTAAGAGCTCATTAAAAAATGATCAAGAAAGACCATATCCTGGGCCATAAAAATTTAGGAAATTAATATGTTGGTATCATACAATGTATTTTCTTTGACCATAACAGAACTAACCTAAAAACCAGTAATAAATATAAAAGCAGAAATCAATAAAATTGAGGGATGACAATAAAGAAAATGCAATGAAATGAAATCTTTTTTAAATCATTAAAATTGATAAACTTATAGACAGATTGAGGTAGAAATAAAAGTAGAAAACACAAATAACCAATATCAGTGATGAATTGATATACCTTTACAGATTCCACAGACACTTATAAAGGAATGTTGTAAACAACAGTTTGACCATAAATTTCCATGGGATTTTTGGATCCCTAGCATCCCAGGCTGTCACTCAAATTGGTGCTACTGACAGAACTGATTGTCTGCCAGCAGCATTTTATATAATTCTGTAATTTTCATACACAGGTCCATAGCAAAATTTTCAGCAGCCAGTGGTGAAAATTGGGAAATTAAGTATAACAGTAAATTTTTATAAAGCTATATTTATCCAATTTAAATGACACTGTATTTTGAGTTTACTATATCTTTCCTATGGAATCCAGAAGTAGAAGAGTCCTGCCCATAGTATTGGCTGGATTTTCCTTTACTACTTCATTTCTGAAGCTATATTTTTGAGAGCTCAGACCTGCTGTTGTTAATTCCTATTTCCTTGCCTTTGACAGAGTTCCCTGGATATGACTGGATACTGCATTTGACATCAGTTATATCTTCTACATGATTTCAGGAACATGCTGCTAACTTTCTCCCTTCGAATCACACCCACCCCTTTGTGACCTGATTTTTTCCTTTGTTTCTGCCAACTTGAACTTGATTTAGAACTATTGAATCTTCTCTGGGCTACTGTTCCCAAATCTCTTGCTTCTGACATTGAGATGTTTTTCAAAATCACCATTTTACCTAGACCCTCAGACTTGAAATTCTAGACTGCTTTACAGGCTATAACCTTTCCTTCTTCTTACTCTACCTCTGGCCACCCTAAATAAATATGCTCAACCACTAATTTCCCTTATCTTGGTATAATCCTGAGAGTAGGAGGTGCAGTTCTGGAGGCTTTACCTAGATGGCTAATGGAGTTGGCGGCAATTCTGCAGGTCCTTTAGCTGGCTACGGGTTCAATAATTTCCCACTGGCCCTAAGCTTACAGATTCAGTCACTAATACAGCTGCCTTTTATGAGCCAAGGTCATTAAACTCAGTGTTATTTCCTTTACTAAATACATTTGCCAGAGTGCCTTTCTAGTGATGTAGCTCAGCATTTGTATTTTCTTGACACGCAGACTTTACGGTTCTTCAGTGAAGCGGAATGGTGTTTTTGATCCCGACGAAGTGGGCAGGGAGATGGGACATCCTACATATGCAACCAGCCAGCCCACTCTTAGTATAAATAGGGATTTCCTGGCAGCACTATGCAGGATGTTCAACCTCCCTGCCCATGTCAAGGTTGACTGCTGCATCATGAAGCTCCAGTTTCTGTCAAAGAACTTGCTGTTGATTGATGCTTCTCTGTGTGAACAATTTCATGAAGGCCTGTTCCAGCCTGGTCTCCTGTTCCTGATGAACTGGCTGTGATTAATAATAGTCTAAATGATCTAAGACCAATTAACTAATAACCCACCTCTTACTCAAATTTAAACCCTATATGTCTAACAATATAGTTTCCCATTAGCTTAAATAGAGAAAATTCTCCTGACACAGGTGCCAAGTTATAACATGGGTTACAAACACTCTCCAGTGCCACTACCAGTTTAGTCACCCTTGCTAAATAACATGAACCTCGAAATAATGAAAATCTCTCTAAGTAAGACACGGAGGCTTGGACTGCATACATTTGTTGCCCAAGCTATCCCAGCTGAAATGAACCATCTCGTATGTATCACAAGTTATTTGGCAAAAATGCAGATATAGAGGCATCATCCTGAGACTCGATGCTTTGTGGCTATGCAATCTGACGACCACATTCTGAAATAAGGAAACTTAGCCGGGAATGATTCTGTCAGCCTCGTTTTTTTCAGCTGAGCAAAGTTCACATTATGTACTTGTTCATCTCAGCATGTTTAGAGACAAGGAGAGAGATAGAGATAGAGATGATGATAGATGATAGATAGATAGATAGATAGATAGATAGATAGATAGATAGATAGATATAGATAGATGATAGATAGATGATAGATAGATGATAGATAGATTGATAAATTCATCAGTTTCCTTCTATACATTCTCGACCAAGGATTGAACTGCATCCCAGATATGTGCCCTCGCCAGGAATCGAACCTGCAACATTTTGGTGCACAGGATGACGCTCAACCAACTGAACCACTTTGGCCAGGCATTTTCCAACCTGTAAAACTCTGCAAACCTGCAGTTCCACCTGAACTGACATCTGAAAGGTTCAATACAATATAGTATATCATATAGTATCTTTTTGAAAAACATTCTGGATTGGCTCCCCTGTGATAGTCCCACAATTCAACCCATCTACATTGAAGCATTCCATATGGTTTGTCATTGAGCTACTTCCTTTCGAGCTGATCTGAAATCTTTCCCTATGGGCATATGGTAAATATTTCCATTTCTCTGTTGATATTTTCTTCAGAGTTGAATGGAAGACTCAACCATTTTATGGATCTAGGGTGGTGGGAAAGGGCAAAGGACAAAGAAGAAATCACAGATGTTTCCCTGGTGCTCTGCCTGATGAAATGCACATGAATGGGAAAGTCTGCTAGTTGTACTATATGGCTCTACTCTCTCAGTGGTGGGAGGAAAAGAAATGATGCAGGCAAAGGAATCAATACACTTGCAGCTTTAACTTTATGCCTCTAGATTTTCTGGGTTTGTTTTTTCATGTTTTTTTCCCCAAATTTTTTTTTTTTTCAGATCTACGAGACCATTAAACTTTTATCCATTTTCATTTCTCTGGTAATTAGTATCATTGAGAATCTTTTCATATGCCCATTGGCATCTCTATGTCCTCTTTGGAGAAGTGTTGATTTAGGTCTTTGCCCATATTTTAATAGGATTGTTTGATTTTTGGTGTTGAGTTTTATAAGTTTTTTATAATTTTGGATATTGACCCCTTATCAGATGAGTGGCAGATATATTCTGCCATTTAGTGGGTCGTCTTCATTTTGTGATGGCTCATTTTACTGTGTGGAACCATTTAAGTTTAATGTAGTCATATTTGTCTGTTTTTTCTTTTGTTTCTCTTCCCCGAGGAGATACACCAGAAAAAATATTGCTAAGAGAAATGTCAGAGATTTTACTGCCTAAATTTCCATCTAGGATTTTTATGGTTTCAAGTCTCACATTTAAGTCTTTAATCCATTTTGAGTTTATTCTTGTGTATGGTGTAAAATGGTGGTTGAGTTTCTTTCTTTTTGCATGTATCTGTCCAATATTTCCAATACCATTTATTTAAATTTTTAAAAATATGTTTGGTTTTGGCTTCACTTTATTACATTAAGCACACTCTTAATCTGGTACTTTATCTTTTTAATAAAAAAACTATCTGAGTATGTCATTGTTGTAAGGTGATTTCTAAGTCAATAGGAAAACTGCTTTTTAAAAGTGTATCTAGTATTCATAATTTATCTAGTCTTGATGATACTAGTAGGATTAAATCAGCTAACTCTCCTAGATACTTGAATCATAAGTAACATGGTCACTCCATCATTCTACTTTTATTAATGGTCAAATGGACTATAAAATATTCTTTTGAATAATGCTTTTTCACAATGATTCTTTAAATCTCTAATAGCATATTCATAAACACTGAAATGTGTATTTCATTAAAGATTAGTATTCTAAATAATAAATAACTCTGACCAAGTAATTTATCATTAGGAGTTTTTTAGATCGGTGTTTCTAACTGCTTTGGTCACTATTGATTAATTTGTCATGAAAGTTGTTGGAATGCATTATTTTCTACAGTACATTTCAAGTAAAAAAATATAGGACATAAACCATAAAATAAATATACTTTTGCCTTATATTTATATACTATATTTACTAAACAATCTATTTAAGTCTAAAGTCATAAATACTGATACTAATGTCAACAACTTGGTGTCAGGAACAGGCAGATTTCTGAAAGCATCAAGTAGCAATCGTGATGTTAGGTCACTCAAAGTAGCACTAGGTCAAAGAGACACCACCTACAGCCTTAGTCAGGTCATCTTAGTGATTGCTGTTGTGAACTTGTCACCTACACTCCCATCTGCTTTAGTTAGTGAACCTCTTGCTTACTTGCAGCAATCACCCATGGCTCGGAAATATATCTTCAAGTGAATGCTCCCAAGATCTCCCTTCTTTTACATCACAGGTTGAAACTGCTTTTCATGTGTCTAATTTTCAAACATCTCCACATCCTAAGTTTTACTAACGCCATATGCTTTTATTTACTCTTTATTTAAACAGTTTGCTCTGTAGAATTATGAGGATAGATTATAAATGAGTGTGAAATTTTAACTAACAAAAAAACAGAAAGTACTTCTAAAGCTTTTAATAGGGACCAGAAAATAATATTGATATACAATTTAAATGACAAAAGATAATTATATTATATGTCATATATATTATTTATATGTGTGTGTATGTATATGTGACTTATAAAGTTGTGGCCTACCATTGAATTATCACCATTTAAATATATTTCCCTTAATTTTCTCAAATTTACCTTAAAAAAAAAAAAAACAACCAGTGAGAATGTGTTTTAGGAGCTAAGTATTAAAGTAGTATATTGTGTAATAGAAATGTCTTTTTCAGTTTAAAATATTACTCAAACTACTTGAATGATTAGAAAAATATTGAAATGGGTTTTAGTAGAACTGAAGTATTTTATTAATTCATGGATGTATTCTCTTCTTTGTTCCAAAATAAGTTTAAGGTATTTATCCACATGACATTTATGTGTTTAATAAATATTCAGTTTTTAATATGCACTAGGCAGAATGAGATGATTCACAAGTTTCTAGTATAGTGAGGAGTATTAAATGCTAGAAAACTAATTAAATAAATTGGGCAAAAGAAAAAGCAAACATGTAGTAGAAGGACGTTTTTCATTTACATGCAGCAATTAACAGAAAAAGAAGAAAGCCAAAGAGAAGAAAAACATAAACAAAAGAGCAAACAAACAAGCAAATAAAAAAAAGAAACCCTCAGGATGTTTGGACTGCATCTTAGACCAGAAAATGGGAAACATTTTCTGTAAAGTACCAAATGGTATGCATTTTAGTCTTTGCAACTATTCAAGTCTACTGTTATGGAGTGAAAGCAGCCTTGGACAATTCTTAAAAGAATGGGTGTGGCTGTATGCTAATAACATTTTATTTATCAAAACAGGTAGCCAACAGGATTTGGCACATGGACCCTAATTAGCCCACCGCTGACTTTGAGGACTAGGAAAGATGAAGCTGAGATGTAGTTGAGGATTGATGGAGATGATTCAGATTTATCTTCAATACTATTTGGAGTTATAGAAGTAATCTATATAAATAAAAATGTAAATGTTCGTTTGTTCAAAATCTTAAATCTCCAAAAGTTCTTCACCTATTGCTTTGAAATTTTGACACAACATTGCATTAGAATATGTGCGCATTTTTATATACCTACATTATATAGATGTCACACCTGTGTTTTAAAAAAACACACATGCTCTTTTTGAAAAAGAGTGCCATCTGTTGGACGTAAAAGCAACACATGCTATACCAAATATTTTATGATTCCATTTCAATGTTTCCGATTTACGAACCATGCAATTTAGTGACATCAAAGGAAGAATTGGTTGAAAAAGTATTTCCCACTATTCAAATCAATTATAAGAATCACAACTGGCTGAGTGAATGGGCTATTCTTGCAGCCAAGAACAAAGACGTCTACGAACTTAACAATATTATTCAGTCTAACATTCAAAGCGAGGCAGTCACATCCAAGTCCTTCGACACTGTTATGGAAGCAGATGAAGTGGTTAATTATCCAACAGAATTTTTGAATTCACTCAACCTGCCAGGGATGCCACCACACATACTGCAATTGAAAATTGGCGTTCTAGTTATCATGTTGCGAAATATCAACCAGCCAAAGCTTTGCAATGGCATGCAGCTTGCAGTAAAAAAAAAAATAAAAAAATTAATGAGCAATGTTGTAGAAGCAACAATCTTGACAGGACCTTTCAAAGGTGAAGATGTCCTCATTCCTTGCATTCCTATTTTTTCCAATGTATATGCCATTTCAATTTAAGAGATTGCAATTTCCAATTCAATTGGTGTTTGCAATCACCATCAACAAAGCTCAGGGCCAATCTTTAGAATTGTGCGGTTTAGATCTAGACATGGATTGCTTCTCACATGGACAATTATATGTTGCGTGTTCTAGAGTTGGCAAACCAGACAATCTCTATATCTGTACAGACAATAGAACAACAAAAAATATTATATACCCACAGGCATTGTGCAATTAAACATATTAGAAATGAGCACTTTCTCTTTTATTTAACCAGATTGAGCCACAGCAACGCATTGCCAGGTACAGCTAGTTCTATATATCTATTAGGGTGAGGTTGGGATTAGAAAAATAATCCTGGCATGTAAAAACATTTTGCTTTAACTGTAGAAGATAAGCGATATTAGTAGGGATAGTTATTCGATTATTTGAAGGACATTACTATTAAAAAATAAAGACGTTTCTTCTTTTATTATTGACACTAATACATATGTTTCCATTTGCCCACCTCCACCCAGCCCCTAAAAAGTGAAAGAAATTTAAATAGCACTCATCCAAACGACTAAAAATGTCATGGTAAATTTGAATATTTTAAACTTAACTTCATTAGGTTCTGAGAGACTCTATTCTATCTAATAAAGGAATAATATGCAAATTAGGTGTCACTGCATCACAAAGCTGGCTGCTCCCATAGCCACAAGATGGCAATGCCCAGTCCGGCTCAGCCCCACCACCTGTTAGCCAGGCGGGTGGCCGGGGAGGTGGGGGCCCGAGGGGAGGAACAGGCGATCAGAGGGGGCTGGGGGTCCCCTGCCCAGGCCAGAGGCCTCAGGCATGGGCAAGGGCAGAGCCGGGGATTGGAGGGGTATGAGGGTGCCTTACCCAGGCATAAGGCCTGGGCCAGAGGCCTCAGGCCTGGGCAGGGCAAGGCCGGAGATAGCAGGGGCCTGGGATCTGCAGAGCCAGTGATCGGAGAGGCAGGGGCAGAGCCTGTAATCGCAGGGGTCTGGGCACTGGTGGAGCTGGCAAAGAAGGAGTCTGGGGGTCCCCTGCCCAAGAATGCAGGCTTGGACAGAAGCTGCAGTGGGGCAGGGGCGGAGCTGGAGATCTCAGGGCCTGGACAAGGGCAGAGCCAGTGAGTGGAGGGGCAGGTGCGGAGCCTGTGATTGCAGGGGTCTGGGGATCCTCTACCCAGGCCTGTATCCTTGACCACAGGCTGCAATGAGGCAATGGTAGAGCTAGTGATGACAGGGGCTTGGGCGTCTCCTGCACAGGCCTGTAGCCTTGGCCAGAGGCTGTAGTGGGGCAGGGGTGGAGCTGGCAATTGCAGGGGTCTGAGGTTCCTCTGCCCAGGCCTTTGGCCTTGGCCAGAGGCTGTAGTGGGGTAAGGGCAGAGCCCGTGATTGGAGGGGGCTGGGGGTCCCCTGCTCAGGCCTGCAGCCTTGGACAGAGGCTGCCAGTGGGGCAAGGGCAAAGATGGTGATGGCAGGGGGCAGGATCAGAACCAGTGATCACAGAGGCTTGGGCTCTGTGAACCTGGTGATCAGAGGGGCTTGGGGGTCTTCTTCCCAGGCCTGCAGCCTCAGGCAGAGACTGCAGGCAGGCCTGGGTAGGGGCAGAGCCAGTGATCATAGAAGTCTGGGGGTTCCATGCCCAAGCCTGCAGCCTTGGCCAGAGGCTGCAGGCCTGGGCAGGGTCGGAGCTGGCAATTTTATGGGTCTGGGGGTCCCCTGCCCAGGCCTGCATCCTCATCCAGATGTTACAGGCCTGGGCAGGGGTGGAGCTGGGATTGGAGGGGCAGGGGTGGGACCGGTGATCAGAGTGAACTACAGAAGAAACACCTTTTCTTACTGCTCGTTGGCTAAGCTCCCTGTATGCCACTGGTAATATTCTTAGTAACTTGTAATAAGAATCCAAAAAGGCAATCTAGGGTTTTTTCACCACACTGCTGGAGGGCTAAGAAATGTCATATCCTGCCCTAGTCAGTTTGGCTCAGGCCATAATGCCTCAGCCTGCTGACTGCAGAGTCTGGGTTCAATTCTGACTAAGGGCATGTACCTAGGTTGCAGGTTCCTCCCTGGCTGGGGCCCAGGTCAGGGCTCAAGTAAGAGGCAACCAATTGAAGTGTTCTTCTCACTTTGATGTTTCTCTCTGTCTTTCCCTTCTCTTCCACATTCTCTAAAAATCAATGGAAACATATCCTCAGGTGAGGATAAAAAAAAAAGAGAGAAATGTCATATCCTATGAAAGACACATGTTGAAAATGCCTAAAGAAAGTTGTCATTTTTTTCATGGTGAAGGGACTGGAGTCCGTGTTGATGAAAACACCTTGGTTGCTGTGGTGACTGGCAGTGGCTGCAGCAATGGGGCTGGTGGCTTCCTCTGATTAGCCTGGTTGCCTCCCACAAAGGGAGACCAGACTGTGGCTTAGGCCCACTCCCCAAGGGGAGTAGGGAGCGGGCCTAAGCCATCAGTAGGACACCCCCCTGAGGGCTCCCAATATGTGAGAAGGGGCAGGCTGGGCTGAGGACCCCCCCCCCCCAGTGCACGAATTTCGTGCACTGGGCGCCTAGTTTTTTATAAGAATCAAAGGTCTCAATTCAAATAAGGAACACACTCATATATTTGAGTCCTTCACTTTGTACAAAGCTCTTGATGTGGATGAGGAAGTTCCCTTCCAGTCCTATATGGTTGATTTTATCACAAAAGGAGGTTGGATTTTGTCAAATGCATTTTTGTGTATTTGTAGTGATAACAGGTATTTTTTCCATTATTCCATTAATAAGGGACATTACATTAATTGATCTCCATTTGCTGAACTGACTTTGTGTTTTTAGGATAAAGTTTTTTTGTTTTTTTTGTGTTTTTTTTTTTTTTTTTGCTGTTCAAACCTTTACCTTTTTTTGTACTTCAATTACATCACATATTTATTTAAGTGGTATGATTTAAATCCACCTCCTTTCCCAAACATTGTTTTTTTCCTCATTATTACTGTGCTCATTTGTTTCCCATTTTTCTTCTTCTTTTTTAATTTCTGTGGGAGTTTTATCCTCTCCTTTTTATTCTTAAAGATGTTTTTATACTCAATAAGTTCTACTCATGACAGTATCCCCACAATGCATTGATTAAGTTCCCACTTTTTATCTTCTCTTATCTGAACCTGATTTTAACCCCTGTAAAACATCTGGCAATTGTCTAGGCAGGTCTAGGAAGGAACTGTCTACCACTTATTCTCTAAAGACAGGATGCAAGAGGAGTGGATCAGAATTGCTCCAGAAGTGGTATTGAGGAAGAAGTCAGTTTCTTGATTGATTCAAGATTTTTCTCTCCTATATAAATTGCAAGAGGGAAGTTTTTGAGTATAACTGTATTTGTAACTATTTTTAAGTCCTTGCTGTTAATTTCATCATTTATATAGTTGCATAATCTGTTTCTTGTTTGTCTTTTAAGCCCTTTTTGGACACTACCATTTATTATTTATTGAATTTATTAGGGCAACCTTGGTTAATAAAATTACAAGTTTCAGGTGTACAATCTATAATACATCATCTGTATATTGTATTGTGTGTTCACCAACCAAAGTCAAGTCTCCTTCTGTCACCATTTATTCCCCCTTTTACCTTGTTTTACCTCCCCCTACTTTCCTTTCCCTCTGGTAATCACCATACTATTGTCTATGAGTCTGTTTTTTTCCTTAATCCCTTTACCTTTTTCATTGTCCCCAATCCCTCTCTCCTATAACAGCTGACAGTGTGTTCTCTGTATCTATGAGTCTGTTTCTGTTTTGCTTGTTTATTTTGTTTATTAAATTCCACATACAAGTGAAATCATGTGGTATTTGTCTTTCTTTGACTGGCTTACTTCACTTAGCATAATACTTTACAGGACCATCCATGCTGTTGCAAATGATAAGATTGCATTCTTTTTTAAGGCCAAATTGTATTCTATTGTGTAAATGTACTATGGTTTTTTAATCCATTCATCTACTGATGGGCATTTGGGCTGCTTCCAAATCTTGGGGCTATTGTAAATACTAGTAATGCTGCAATGAACACAGGGGTACACATATTCTTTTGAATCAGGGTTTTGGGATTCTTGAGCTATATTCCCATAAGTGGAATCACTGAGTCATAGAGCAATTTTATTTTAAAATTTTTGAGCAGTCTCCATATTGTTTTCCACAGTGACTGCACCAATCTGCATTCTTTATATATTTATTTAATTTATAGACTCCTGAATTAGTTGATTCTATCATTTTTTGTCAATATTTTTTTAACCAGTGAGACATTTTATTTTTTTAAAATTTTTTATTAAAATATTACATATGTGTCCTTATATTCACATTACCCCCCATCCCTCCCACTTATGCCCTCACCCCCCTGTTGTCTGTGTTCATTGGTTAGGCCTATATGCTTGCATATAAGTCCTTTGGTTGATCTCTCTCCCTTACCCCCACCTTCCCCTACCCTCCCTCTGAAGTTTGATGATCTGACCGATGCTTCTCTGTTTCTGGATCTGTTTTTGTTTATCAGTTTATGTTGTTCATTATATTCCATAAATGAGTGAGATCGTGTGATATTTATCTTTCTCTGACTGGCTTATTTTGCTTAGCATAATGCTCTCCAATTCCTTCCATGCTGTTGCAAATAGTAAGAACTCTTTCTTTTTTACCACAGCATAGTATTCCATTGTGTAGATGTACCACAGCTTTCCAATCCATTCATCTGCTGATGGGCACTTAGGCTGTTTCCAGATCTTAGCTATGGTGAATTGTGCTGCTATGAACATAGGGATGCATATATCCTTTCTGATTGGTGTTTCTAGTTTCTTGGGATATATTCCTAGAAGTGGGATCACTGGGTCAAATGGGAGTTCTATTTTTAGTTTTTTGAGAAAACTCCATACTGTCCTCCACAGTGGCTGCACCAGTCTGCATTCCCACCAGGAGTGCAGAAGGGTTCCTTTTCTCCACATCCTCACCAACACTTGTTTGTTGATTTGTTGATGATAGCCATTCTGACAGGTGTGAGATGGTATCGCATTGTCGTTTTGACTTGCATCTCTCGGATAATTAGTGACTTTGAGCATGTTTTCATATGTCTCTTGGCCTTCTGTCTTCTTTCAAAAAGTATCTATTTAGGTCCGTTGCCCATTTTTTGATTGGGTTGTTTATCTTCCTTTTGTTAACTTTTATGAGTTCCCTGTAAATGTTGGAGATTAAACAGTGATAAGATTTGCAAATATGTTCTCCTATGCAGTTGGCTTTCTTGTTTTGTTGATGACTTTCTTTGTGTGCAAAATTTTTTTATTTTGATGTAGTCCCATTTATTTATTTTCTCTTCAGTTTCCATTGCCCTAGGAACAGTATCAGTGAAGAAATTGCTTCGGCATATGTCTGAGATTTTGCTGCCTGTGGATTCCTCTAGTATTTTTATGGTTTCCTGTCTTATGTTTAAGTCCTTTATCCATTTTGAGTTTATTTTTGTGTATGATGTATGTTGGTGGTCTAGTTTCATTTTTTTGCTGTCAATTTTCTTAGTGCTTTTAAGAAAAAGAGAATTTTGGAAGTCCTTAGTCTACCATTTTTACTGATGTCCAAAATGCAATATTTTGTATTATAAACTTCTTAAAAATTTTAACTCTTAGAGTTTATAAATTGTATAAAGTTTTGCACACTGAAATCACATTATTAAAATAGAGAATGAAAATGATTTTGAATAGAAGTATGAATGAGAATATGGAAATATTATGTTCATATTAATTTCCAAGTATCCAAGAAGTACATTATACAGTTTTTATAAATAACCTATAGGGAGTGGGGGGTAAAGAGGGAATAAATGGGGACAGAAGGAAACTTGACTTGGGGTGGTGAACACATAATACAATATACAGATTATTTCTATACAATTATACAGAATTGTACACTGTAAGCTTATATAATTTATTAACTAATGCTGTCCCAATAAATTCAATTAAAAAAATGAAATAAAGTATATTGAAATTAAAAAAAATATTTTAACATTAGTAATTGTTTTTTAAATTATTTTAATACTAGGGGCCCGGTGCACAAAAATTTGTGCACTCGGGAGGTCCATCAGCCCGACCTGTGCCCTCTCACAGTCTGGGACCCCTCTGGGGATGTCCACCTGCTGGTGTGCCTGGTCTGCCTGGGTGAGGGGCTAATGGCTGTTTGCAGGCTGGCCAAGCCCCCCAGTGTGGATCCTCACCCCATTGGGGTGTGGCCAACCTGGGTGATGGGCTGAGGGCCAATTTCAGGCTGCCCACAGTCCCTTCAGGTTTTGGGTACCTACTGGGGTACCTGGCCAGCCTGGGTGAGGGGCTGATGGCTGTTTGCAGGCTGGCCAAGCCCCCCAGTGGTGTCCCTCACCCCATTGGGGTGTGGCCAGCCTGGGTGCAGGTCTGAAGGGCGCTTTCAGGCTTTCAGGCTGCCCACAGTCCCTTCAGGTTTTGGGTCCCTACTGGGGTACCTGGCCAGCCTGGGTGAGGGACTGATGGCTGTTTTCAGGCTGGCCAAGCCCCCCAGTGGTGTCCTTCACCCCATTGGGGTGTGGCCAGCCTGAGTGATGGGCTGAGGGGTGCTTTCAGGCTGCCCACAGCTCCCATTGACCCAATGTCCCAGCAAGGCTGGTTGGAAGCAAATTCCTGGGGTTTGTTTATCTTCTATAATTGATACACTGTTCCTTTAAGCCAAGGCCTAGGCAGTTAACGAAGCCTCCTCTCTGCTTCAGCTCTGGCTTCTATAATGAAACAATGCTACCCTTAGAAATCAGGCCTGGCCTGCTGTTTGCTTCAGCTCCTGAATAGAGACATTGTTGCAAATATGTTCCCTGGAGCAAAGAGAAGCCCGGGCAGCTGCAAACAGTTTCACTCCTGCTTCAACCAACGGAAACTGCCTGTTTACTCAGCTCCCTGAGTGCCGGCCTCCATATTGGCTGGGCTAATTTGCATACAGTTACTCTGATTGGCTGATGGGCGTGGCTTAGGCATCCCAAATGTATGGTCAATTTGCATATTATGCTTTTATTATATAGGATTAGTACTTGTTAGCATTAATGATTTTATGCCAGTCATGTCATTATCTTGTAATTTTGTTTATGTTTATTTTTGTTGCAATTATTTTATTCAGTTTACTTTACACTTTTAAAGAAATTTTACCATAGTCAGAAGTTTTATGTTTATATATAGCCAAATCTATCATTCTTCTCATGTGTATAATCATTTAAACTTCCTTCATCTTTGATGTTAGTTAAATATCCAACAATTGGGTAAATATCCCACTGACTTTCTCTTGTTTGTCTATGTATAGGCTTTAAATAGCCAACTATTTAATCTTACTAGAACTTATTTTTATATGTGAAATAAGGTGAGAATCTACATTTATCTAACATATTTTCTTTTATCATTGCTTTTGATGTCTTATTTCATAAACAGTATGACCTATTGCTGTACTTTTTTTAATGTTTTTATCCATTTAATTCTATATCCATACATTATTATTATACACTAATCTCCCTTTATCTTCTGGAGATATGTTCTAAGACACCCCCCAGTGGATTCCTGAAATGGTCGATAGTAAGGAACCATACATAAATTGTTTTTTCTAGATATACACAGCTACAATAAAGTTTAAGTTATAAATTAAGCACAGCAATATCTCTTATATAAAAGGCCCATGGTTGTCACACCATAATGCCGTCACAACCAAACAAACAGTGGCTCTTGCATCAGGCGGGGCAGGGTGCGAGCTACTAGCGGTGGAGAGCTACAAGTGCCAGAGGGTGGGGCAGCGAGCTACTAGAGGTGATGGGCAGGGCGGCCAGCTGAGGCAAGCAGAAGCGAGCTACTTGCACATAATTTTATGTGTGCTGGGCCTCTAGTAACTTACTAATAAAAGCCTAGGTGGTCCTCACGCTGTCACACCATGATGCCCTCATGCTATCACAAGGCGGGGCTGGGCTTGACACTGTGTGTGCAAGGGTGCTGGAGGGAAGTTGACCATGAGGTGCATCAGGGAATCCCATGGGGTGCTGGCTGCAGGGCGGGACTCTGGACTTGAGGGAGTAGCCCCACGGTGCTACGGGACTCCAGGACTCGAGGAAGTCCCATAGCCCTGCAGGGTGACAACCCTATGAAGTAAACATCAGGGCAAAGGGCATCACCCCCACTCCACCTCCACTGGGGGGAAATGAGATTCAGCTCCAGTGTCAGGATAAACCTGGGGTAGCGGGAGCTGCCCACACACCACATCCACTGCCCAGCCTTGACCTCATGAACATGACAGAAAACCTACCTTGTCACTGCCTGGTCCCCTACCCTGAGCTTCTCCCCACACAAGAGCAGTGATTTCATTTCCTGACAAGAGCAATAACCTCACTTCCTAACGATGGAGCCCAACAGAATGTGGAATCCTGGTAGCCAGGCAATCACATTCTAAAACAGCCCCTACCCAGCTCATTTGATAAAGCCATTCCCACCAAGGCATGTTCTGCTGTGCTGCAGTCCTGCTGTCTTGATAGGCAAAGAGCCAGCCATGATAGACCACTGCTGCTGCCACCGGCTCTGCACTCAGCCCCAACACCTCTGGCCCTTTTTATGGGGGAACCCAGAGGTAACCCAGGGAGGACCAGGGTGGTTTTCTTAGAGCCAGACCACAACTCTTAACCCCCTCACCAGCCCCGTGTCCCCTGGGGCACCAGCCCTGTGGGGCTGCAGGACTCTGGGACTCAGGGGAGTTCCACAGCCCCATGGGGCACTGACTTTGACACTATGTCTCCACGGGTGCTGTCACAGATTCTGGTAGGAGGGAGGAGAGAGCCAGGTACCTACACCCAGGACTTGGCAAATAGTGATATTAAAATATTTCTTCTAATTAATTCCCTTTAAATGTACACGAATTCGTGCAGCACACCACTGGTTTATAATAATAGCAATAATAAAATAGAGCAATTATAAAAATATACTGTAATAGAAGTTATGTGAATTTGGTCTCTCTCTCAAATATCTTATTGTACTCTATTCATCCTTCTTCATGTGATGATGTGAGATGATACAATGCCTATGTGATTGGATAATGTAAGGTGAATGATGTAGGCATTGTGATATAGCATTAGGGTACTATAAGAGCTATTAAACACAGGAACTGCAATACAGCGACAGTTGATATGATAAGCTACTGACTAATAGGTAAGTAGTGTATACATGGCTACACTGGACAAAGGGATGTTTCACATCCTGGGCAGGAAGGAACAGGACAATGTGAGATTTCATCATGCTACTCAGAGAGGTGTGCGATTTAAAAATTATAAGTTATTTATTTATGAAAATTTTCATTTAATATTTTTGAATTGCAGTTGACTGTGGTGAACTGAAACTGTGGAAAGTGAAACCATAGATAAGGGAGAACTACTGTACTGACTGTTGGATTAGACTATATTTAAAAAATAGCTTTTTTATTCTCATCTCTAAAAAGTGTTTATTAGGAATATGCATTGAAATTTATTAAATGATTTTGAGCATATACCAGGATGAACTATAGTTTATTGTGTTTACACTACTGTAATACTATATTTATATATTTAAGAATATATTGAAAAATCCTTACATTCATTATATTAAAAAAACCCTAGCATTAGGTAAGTGTATTTTTCTAGGAAACTTTAAGTGATTATATCATTTATGCCTGACAATAACCTTATAAAGTAGTTACAAATTAAAGCCGGAGATTTGGTAATGTTGATACTTAAAGTGATGCAATTAATAATTTTGATCTGAATATATATTGAAAGCTGTGATTTCACACTGCTTACTCAGTTTGCACTGTATGTCATTTAGAATTTTTTTATATTAGTAACTAGGAATTCACTGTAACATAATGGAGAGACAAACATGCAAAATAAATGTCACTACAGTGAGTTAAGTGTTATGGCAGAGGTAGTGCACCTTATGTTCTGTAAATACTGAGTATGATATACTTAACTCTCTCCAGGTTTATGAAATAAGCCTTCTCAGAGGTGGTTGGAAAGGGAAGAAGGTGAAGTTTGGATGAAGCAAGAGATTTGGAGAAAATGTCAAAGAGATCAGCAATGATGTCATAGAGCACACTATTTGTGAATGAGGGAGTTAAATAGTTGAAAGGAAAAACTTTATTTTGAGAAGTAGGAAGTTGATTATAGAGGTAGAGCAGTTCTTAATTTTTGACATATTGTAAGAGTAGCCATTAAAATCACATGGCCCTATGAATTTCCAGGAATGTAGTACATTAAAATAATGCTTTTTGCTACATTATCTGGCATGTACTCCTACTATGTAGTATCTTATACTTACTCTACTGCCACTGTTTTAAGGTTAATTCAGGTTTTCTCATCCTCCAGCTTCCCTTGTCCTGTCAATAATTTAGAAACCATAGCTGGTAGTGAGCCAAGAACTCCTTTTACCACTTTCCCATCCTATCTGAGGAGATAAAACTTATGTTGAACTTAAGTATTATTTTTAATTCTAGTCACTTCAGTATAATTTTTATAAACATAAAATTCTACCATGCATTCAATGTTTCTTATTAATTCCTGGAAGGGTTTTAGATTTCTTTTTGTTTGATTTTACAGGTTTTATATAAAATGTTAAGAGCAGTTTCCAGCACTTTTACATACTCTGTCACTTTAAGTTAAACCAAAAGATATTCTTTTACTTTTAGCATGGGATGGAGGGAAATTATTAAGAAGAAAGGTATTCCTAATTGCCCAAAGCAGCGCTATCTTTTTATAGATCATCATCCAAATTTCTCTTTAGCCTTTCTAAACATAGCAAATTGATTTTGAAAGGAGATGAAAGGAAATTTTATGGTCAAATAGAACAAAATAAGGCAGTGCTGTCAAGTAGAAGCTGATAGAAATAAAAAACTGACAGAAAAAGCACTCTGATAATTAATATTCTCTGGAAAACCTGCCAAGGTTAAGAAAAACTTTGTTTTACTGTGGGAAAGAAATGCTTACAAAACAGAATATTATTTATTACATAATTTTTTTGTAGAACTTGATAGATGAACATAGGGTTTCTTTCAGCCAATAATTTGTACAAAGTATGACTTCAGTTTTAAATCAGGAAAATTTATGAGTTTTAAATTATTCTGCCATTTTTACAATAACTAAATAACATTATAGATGCTAATTATCTAATATTACTTGATATTATTAATAGTGTTCAAGTCACATTTTAACTTCCTACTAATCCTATATAATCATCTACTCTAATAAAAGAGTAATATGGAAATTAACCATTAAGTTAAGTATATCATACTCAGTATTTACAGAACATAAGGTGCATCTCTCTGAGACGCCTAAGCCACGCCCACCAGCCAATCAGGGCAGCTGTATGCAAATTAACCCAGCCAAGATGGAGGCTGGCAGCCACAGAGTGGGTGACAGCGGGTGAGGCGTGGGCAGCAGTGGGCAGCGGGGCTGCCGTGTCCAATCAGCCACCGCCCAGTGCTGTGCATGCCTGGTCAGAGGTGACGGCTCAGCGGGGTTGCAGTGTCCAATCTCTGACTGGGCATGCATGGCGCTTAACATGCGGGGACCAGCCTGGAGGGTGCCTGGCACCCCGGTGGCTCTGAGCCTAGCCTCAGCACTGGGGCTGCTGGGGTCCAAAGGGCAGAGACCTGGCCTGTCGGCAGCTGGGCACCCCAGCAGCTCTGAGCCCCAGAGCCGCGGAGGCGCTGGGGTCACTGGGGAGTTATTCATTTTTCCCTGGGATTTCCCACATATACATGAGGTACACATGTTAATGAACTTTTGGTTTTCTCTTGGTAATCTGTGTTTCATTACAAGGGCCTCTGCTGGGAACTCAGAAGGATAGAGGAACACTATTTTTCCTCCTCCATAATTCTATCTCAGGATATCAAGTCCCAGGCTGAATAGTGAGTTTGGTTCAAGTGCCAAGCAGTCCTGGCTGAGGGGAGGGAAGCTTCTAGGGGGAAATCAATGATATTGGCATCAAAGTAGGACAGAGGGCACATGCATGGTTGCTGGTGGGAGTTTAAAGTGGTTCAACATTTTTGGAGGAGGATTTGGCAAAATCAATAGAAATGTTCAAGGTACATCCAAGACTCTTCTTCTAGGAATCTCATCTGCTGAGATAAAACACCAGTGCATAAGCCCTGGTCAGAACCCAGGATGCTACTGCAGGCTCTCCTTCCACAATAAGAAAACTTGCTAACAAACTGCATTTTTAAGACAAGGTGCCATCTATACTAATAAAAGGTAATATTCTAATTAGACTGAACATCTTCCAGATGACCTTTCTGATAAAGCCATGGTGACAGGGCTGAGGCAGAGGCAGTTACAGGTTATCAGGCAGGCAGAGAGTAGTTAGGGGGATCAGGCCAGCAGGAAGGTGAGCAGTTAAGAGCCAGCAGCCCCAAGGGTTCCCCTATTGGAGAGGGTGCAGACCAGGCTGAGGGACCCCCCCCAAGTGCACAAATTTTTGTTCACCAGGCCCCTAGTCTTATATAATAAAAACATAATATGCAAATCAACCAAACAGTGGAACAACTGGTTGGCAGGGGGCGGGGGGTGAGGCTGGTAAGCAGGCGGAGCCAGGCCAGCCAAAGCACATGCCAGTGGGCAGAGGGAGAAGACAGTGATGGGGGGAGGTGGCAGTGACAGCTCCAGTGGAGGGGCGATGTGGGGGGGGGGGGG
>PVJC01004688.1:0-62529 GCA_004026665.1 Murina feae | reverse complement strand
AGCTGAGCTGAAGGGCGCAGCTTCACTTTCGCTGCTGCCGCAATGGAAAGGGCTGTTTACTCAGGTCCGTGAGTGGCGGCCGCCATGTTGGCTGGGCTAATTTGCATACAGCCGCTCTGATTGGCTGGTGGGCGTGGCTTACCCTGTCTCGGAGAAACGGTTAATTTTAATATTTCGCTTTTATTAGTTTAGATGATCAAATCCTCTAGCTTAAATTGAGAAGCAAAGCAGCCCAGGTGTGGCTATTTTTTTTTTAATTTTATATCCACTTGCATGTATTTTTTGTATCTATTTCAAAATCTTCTTTACTTGGCCCCTTTTGATTCTCATTCACTTGTTTACTCAGCAATCTTAATATAGGCTCAGGAGAGAGCTAGAAGGCACTTACCATGCTGGGCAGTCAAGGGAACAAGGGAAACACAAGTTACTCAAGACATAATTGTCCTTCATGTCCTAAGAGACCTCCATAGACACTCTCCCATCCCAGTGTGGCATATGCTGTTGAATGGGATGTTGTTCTTTCATACTGTGGGTTCGCTGTGACCAATGGGAAACATTGATGAGGCTCGGATCATTATTGCATTATGTTACTCAACACAATATGGAATCTGTTTCTCTGTTGGTCCTTTCCCTTTCAACCATAGATAAACTCAGGATCACTTCCTTTCATGAAAATGGAGTATTACTCGGCCACTGCCCGTGGGAGGTTTGGAGTAATGCCATTTTCCTCCTCATTCCTTGGAAAGGGTTGAATCAATAGGAAATAGCTGTGGGTCGGTGTGGGAATCATAGTGTTGCCTTTACCTTAGTCTCTGTGGGATAATCAGGCCCCACTTTAGGAATCGCTTCTCATCCTCTCAGTCGTAGGGTTAAAGCTGGAA
The DNA here is from genome assembly GCA_004026665.1 of Murina feae. Classification (NCBI taxonomy): domain Eukaryota; kingdom Metazoa; phylum Chordata; class Mammalia; order Chiroptera; family Vespertilionidae; genus Murina; species Murina feae. The sequence goes on along the minus strand of PVJC01004688.1, from coordinate 61,648 downwards.
GAGGGGATGCAGAGATCTGGTCATATCTTTGCTCTAGTGTTGGCACAGGGATGGGAAACTCTGGGGAATCTCGCTGCCTGAGTGCAGGAGGCCTGAGAGGAGAGGTGGCTTGTGCCATGCTTGAGCGATGGTCTCTGACGCACTTGTACCAGTTTTCCTCAGACTTGCCAAACCAACCCTCCTCTTCATAAGGGAAAAGCTATGACTTAGGTACAGAAACAAAGAAACTTAAAACCATCATACCACTACCATTTTCTCCAAAGGGATGTGGCAGATAAGGACTCTTGCAACACACCCAGAAATGCTTGCCTCTTATTGATGCACTATTACTAGTAATAGTAAAAGTAGATGAGTGGTAATATTACCATGAGTATTTGAGTATCAATTCAGCAGTATTTAAATAACTTCAAACCTTTGTGCAAACTCATTGTCATACAAATATTTACCTATCACTAAATTTAAACATGGGTATATTCATTATACTGCTAAAGGTGGAGGTGGGGGGCACTTCATAATGCTGATTTAATTTTAAGAGAAGGAAGGTTATCTGTGCCAAGGGAAGATGATTATGCTTAAAGTTTAAAGGTGTTTTCTTTGAAAAATGTGACTAAAAAAGAAAATGAAACTAGTCGTCTAGTCTGAGTTATCAAGAACGTTATGTCCATCGTTTGTCAAAGATGTGCAGGCAACACAGGAGCTATACTGCAGCCTTGAAACCAGCAACAGTGCCACAAGACTGCAAGGGAAGGGAACCTGTGTAACACTGGATGCAATATATCATTGTGTTATTTTGGCTTAACAAAGCTGACCTTAATATAGTCTCATCCTGGCCACTAATATCCTTCTCCTTAAAGTGCATTTCTACTGGGCAAACAAACAAAAGAGCCTCTTGGATGCACTTATAGCGCTTTCCATCACTTGCCAGAGCCAGTGCTTACCTTTTAATGTTTGTAGCCCAGTGGACAGTAACGATGTCCCTCGGGGTTTGAGGAAAACGTGTTAAACCAGTCTGTATGTCAGAGGGTGTGGAGTTCTGACACTTAGACAAGTGCTGATTCTTTTGAGCACATTTTGAAGTTGCACTTTGATGAGGTACATAGTTGTTTGTTATCCATATTTGTCACATCTGAGATGGCTCGTGAGATTAACAGAGCCAAATAAATGTATATCAGTCAATTTTATTTTATAACAGGCTACTGAACATCAACTTTCTGTTGAGCAATCAATTTAAGACTATATTTCCTTCCGAAGTAACAATTCTCAGTGGACCAGGAGACTTTCTTTAGGCAACATTATTGAAACATGTCATAGGCAATCTCTAGGCTACCTGCTGGATTGTGGTCTGTTTGGGAAGCAGAACTTCACAAAATAATTCAAAGTATTTAACAGCTGGTACTATTCTAGAATGGTGCTACCTATTCAGGACATGCCCATAGTAGTAGCTCAGAATCTGTGCAAAGCATATTCACCTTATGTAGAACAAAAAAACAAAGAAACTATAGTACTTAGTTGGGTGCCATATTTTAAGGCACAGTTGGCTTCAGTAGATCTGGTCCCTTTTAATGACTGTTGTGCTGTGAGAGCTAAGTAGTCAGGAGCCCAGGTCAAGTACTGTTGCAGCCTCTGCTTGGCCCAGAAACCTCTTTTTTTGTTAAATATGTTTATTTTTTTTATTGATTTCAGAGAGAGGGGGGAGGGAGAGAGAGAGAGAGAGAGAGAGAGAGAGAGAGAGAGAGAGAGAGAAAGAGAGAGAGAGAGAGAGAGAGAGAGAGAGAGAGAGAGAGAGGAGAGAGAGAGAGAGAGAGAGAGAGAGAGAAAGAGAGAGAGAGAGAGAGAGGATGATGAGAGAGCATCACTAATTGGCTGCCCCCTGTACACCCTCTCCTGGGGATTGAGCCCATAACTTGGGTTAGGCATGTGCCCTTACTAGGAATCAAACCTGACATGAACCACGACCTCCTGGTTCATGGGTCAATGCTCATCCACTGAGCCACACTGGCCAGGTTGACTTAAATACTTTTTAATAGAGGCTTCTCTTAACTCTAAGGATACAAAGGATAAATTGAAACACATTTACAAATAATGTTCAAATGTCCACATAATTTGGGATAGTGCTAACTGCAACCCTTCCTTAATAGCATATTGGTGGAATGCTTCACAATTCTGACCAGTAGAATGTGCTGTGGTTTGCACTTGCCTTTCTGCCTCACCCCATCCCCTACGCGATGATGGGTTTCTTCATTTCAGCCTCATGCATGCTCCTCTGTTGCATAGAGTGAAGTCAGAGATGCTTATGACACAGTGCCTCAGCTCTGTTGACAGTTGCTCAAAACTTAGTCCATAAAATACAGTTGTCTTCAAACATGACCTCAAATTGAATTCCCTGTTGGTTTCCATTGCTCTTGCCTAATCTGATTTCTTTTTAGATGCTGTTTGCCAGGACATCTGGGTTATGCCTTGTCCTTTGATAATGAACCAGTCGTGTGACCCATTCTCCTCAGTCATTTCCTCATTTGTTAATAGACATAATGCCATTTTCAAATTTCTTTTCACCCTCAGCTCCTAAATGGGAATTCCGTTAATGTAATGAGAAAGCATTCAGGAAGGTTCCATCTAAAACTCTGCCTTTAGGTGTAGAGACAAAATGTTACAGAGAATGGTGGGAGACAAAGCGGACTGACATTATAGGATGGCTTGACCCATTCTGAGAAGGAAGGCCCTTTGTAAAAACACATTCATACTGAAAAATGGACAAGGGCATGAGTGTATTTCTAAGAATGCACCTCTGGTTATAGAGCAATTTCATAACATTTCGAGGAAGCTCTACTGTACACTGATTCATTTATAAAGTTAGAAAGAAGGTTGATTAGAGGTAGCTCTGGATTAGGCTCCTCCATGACTCTAGGGTAAAATGGCTAACACGTAGAAGCTGCTTGTGTAAGGTAAGGAAACACCAATAGCTGCTGTAATAGACAAGCTCCAAACTTTCAGTATGTCCAAAGCAGTCGATTCTTAGGTCTGACTCATCACTGTTCACTAGGAATTGGTGATGAGTGCAGACTGTGCTCCACACAGAATCCAGGAACCCACTCGCCTTCTTGTGGCTGTGACCTCTGGATGGATTCACAGAGGTCTTGGCTTTCAGCTTCCTTACCCCTCTGATTTGCAGATGGGGAAGGAAAGTTAGGTCACGCCTGGGAGGCTTTTATTGGCCAGACCTGAAAGTGGTACATGTGCTTTGGCTCCCATTGCCTTGGGTAGACCTCGGTTCATAGCGACACCTGCCAATGGAGCAGAGTGTCAGTGTGCTTGGGGAAGAGGGGAAGGCCCAGCTGTGTGTGGGCTCTACCAGTCTCTGCAATATTGCAGTTGTGAATAAAATACTAAGTGAGTAAAAGCGGCTGAACTATTATAATAAACCTCTATTTGCAGTTCTAAAGTGGATTCTAGCTGATATCCTGTGAAGATCACTTTTGGGAGTATCCAGGGCTTAACATTTTCTCCAGTTGAGTGAACTCATTCCTTTCAACCATGTCATCACCACTTCTGTCAGGCTTCAATCAAATTAAACACAGTTAACTTCTTATCGAAACTTCTGATACTGCCAGTTTTTAGGAGATTTGAGCAACTGCTTCATGGGTCACTTGAAAGTAGTGCAAACAACTCAGAATCATGACATCTTCCTTGAGTACAACTGCCAGCGACACAGAATGCTCCATCTGCCCCCTGGGCCTCTCAGAATTCTATTAAATAACGGAATCCCGCTGGTTAATAAGACAATTCTCCTCCTGGGGTTAATGATCATGATTGTTCCTTCCCTAGTTGGTGAATTTTCCATTTTTAAACTTAGAACAGTGAAAGTGAATTTTGTATTGGGTCCCTTGCACAGTGTTCTTGTAACATCTTACTCATTTGGAGATAACACCCTTTTTAAATGTGGTGTATTCTGAAATATATTGGGCAGGGATAAGGCAGACATTCAAATATTTATTTAAATCTAGTTTAACTATACCTTTAATTTTATTGAGGGATAATATACAGTTTAGGTTACCTTTTTTGTATGTAGAATATAATTTCATAGTATGGATATTTTGCTTGTATAAATTGTTTTATAGGTGAAAGGGGGATTGTAGATACTCCTCTAAAACATAGACTGTGTTTGGAGATGTTACTAGATTGGTAAATGGTTTGGATTCAGCTTCCTGGACTGTTTAAAACCAGGAAACCATCTTTGGCATCTAGGTGAAAAACATTTTTTTTGCAGCCCTTTGCAGAGATAAGGATATTCGGCCTTCATATAGTCACTCACAGAATCTCTTTGAAGACTATATTAAGTAGAGGAAACGCAAGGTGCAGTACATTTCTTGGAAGAGGACTTGCTTTATGTTTAACAAAACAAAACACACATGCACATGCACAAGTGTAAGCTCTGAAATTGGAAGATATAATATAAAGCACACATATTAACTTTTCTAAAAGCTGCCTTAACAAAGGTGAGAAGAAATATACTTGACACATCTCAGTTCCGACATTTCAAGTGCTCAGCAGCCACCTGTGGCTAGCGGCTGGCTACCTCAGCAGTGCTAAAATGTTCAGGGTAGGTTTCAATTAATAAGAAATTAATATGGTGCACATTTTTATCTGTGTCCTTCAGCACACAGAAGAGATCCCTGGGGAGGAAGTATGGCTCCCCTAAGGAAACAAATGGTACTTGCTGTGATTTTCTTTGCTATGTTGAGCAACCCAGGTCCAGCTTTCCGTTGAACGCAAAACAATTGTGCTTATTAAGCAGATGGCTGGAATTCATATGCCAGGGGTTGAGAATGTCTAATTCCTTCCACAATGTAACATTTCCTGTCTCAGGATGGAATTTCACCATGAAGTCAGATGTTGAATAGAAATGAGGAGCATTCATCAAAACTCCAATTATACTCAGATGAAAGAGTAGATGGAAAAAAGAAAACAAGTCTATAGCATTTACTTTGGTTGCATTTCAAGATCAATTTCATATTAAAAACACTTCATAAAGAGAGCAGACATAATGCTTTTCATAATGACCTGTTCAGTGCAATGATGCCTATCAACTTTAAATAGTGACTTGCTCTAGAGGTGCTTCCTGGCATAGAGTGGGTGCTATTGAGTATCTAGCTGTCTACTCCGTGACTCTCTGCTGAAGACCCTCCCATGCATCCCCATGACTTTGAGGAATGGATTCACACTTCTTAGCCCGAGACACTGGCCTTTCTGGATCCAGCTCCCACCTAGCTCAGTAGCCTTATTTTCTGCCACTTCCTCCTCAGCAAAACTTCAGTCAAGGTACTTACAATGTTACTTGCTATGGAATAGCTCGATGGTAAAGTGCATGGATTTTTGAAGTAGGTCTGCTGCGCTCAAAACTGGTCTCTAGATCTTAGCAGGTTCATCACCTTGGAAGGTTCTTAAACTTTTCAGACATGAGGGTTAAATAATGTGCTTATACCTATGTTTTTAGTTGCTATCTTCTCTTTGAATGAACTATAGTCGCCCTATTTTTTTTTTTTTTGCTATTCTTCAAAGTGCAATTTAAAAACATTTACATCTTTCATGCAATCTGCCTTCACCCCACTCTGTGTTCCTCCATATCAGTCTTTTTCTTGGCATTTTTCACACTGTGATGTAATTGCTAATTTGCTTAATCTTACCTTCCTCACTGGCTGGAGAAGGTAGAGAGCATGTCCTAGTCAACAGTCAGGTTATTTAATAAATGTTTATTGAGGAAAATAAGTAATAAAATTGTCATGAGGATTAAGTAAGATAATTTACCTCTACTCTTTGGCACATAGTAGAAACCCAGAAAATACTAATTTCACTTTAAAATTCACTTTTAGGTATCTATGTCATGTAGAAAAAAGGGTTTTACATTTTCCTGGGAAACACAAGTAATCTACTAGTACACTTGGTCACTGTTTGCATGTGACTTTGGTCACCAGAGTCGTCACTGAAATGGGCACATGAGAGATTCAAGTCATCCCACCCCTGTGATGATAAGAACAGCACATTTTCAATGACTAAGACTACTTTATAATAGAATTTTGCCATAATAAAAGCAAAAATTTTAAAACATTCTTACTGGACTGGTATGTTTCAAAGCTATTTCTATATACTACTATACATACTACAACCATAGTAATAGAGTGGTAACTATGATTTATGCAGCAATTTACCTGTTATCAAAGTAATTTTCACTTTGTTATTTCCCAGTTAACGCTTGAGAGAAATATTGTCTTCAACCCTGCTTTATAGATGCTGAAACTGAGTTTAAAGACAGGAAGTAATTTGTTCTTGAAATTAAATAAGATTTAATTTCAAGAGTGTCAGACTTGCCCTAACTGGTTTGGCTCAGTGGATAGAGTGTCGGCCTATGGACTGATAGGTCTCCAGGTTCGATTCCGGTCCAGGGCATGTACCTTGGTTGCAGGCACATCCCCAACAGGGGGTGTGCAGGAGGCAGCTGATCCATGTTTCTCTCCCATCGATGTTTCTAACTCTGTCCCTCTCCCTTCCTCTCTGTAAAAAATCAATTAAAAATATTTTTTAAAAAAAGAGTGTCAGACTCAAAGCCCTTGTATTTATAGTGTCTGAAGCCTCCTCCTGCTATTTCAAAGAATACTAGGGCTCAGAGTCAAATGTACATTCTTTGAATAGAGAATATACTCTTCCTATAAGGTACTAATCATAATGGCAACCAGATACCATAATATCCAATGGACACTATTGAGAGTAAACGAGGGAGCTATTAATGATGTCATTGGTACATATAATAGTACATTGGTACATTAGACAAACTGGGATAGTACATGTAGTCATCTTATAATTCAGTCTACTTCTTGATCAATCATGAATATGTAACATGTTTAAAATCAGGGATATGCTTGTCAGAGCAAAACCTCAGTCTTAGTTTGGGAGAGAGGTCTGGGAAGTCCTAGGTTATTATTACGCTGACAAGTGAAGGCAAGTAGACATCCGTGAGATAAACAAGATCAGAGGTTTGTATCGACAGGAAGTCTGGATGGAAAGGAGAAAAAGAGCAATGTGGACCAGTAGCAAGAAAGCATAGAAGTGTATGGAACTGCTCCCTCTCTACCAACTACCAAAATTGTCTGCGAATTGTCGGCCACTGATCTATGCCAAGAATTTCTTTTCATAGTATTAGGCAATGAAAATAATCAATGTGTCTCTGTGAAGTCAGCATATGTTAAATCTAAGACTAATTGCAAGACTAAATGAAACACTCATAACATACCTGAAGAAAATTCAATGATGGAAGAAAGGCTATTTCCTTGCTACCTACGAAATTGCATTATGGAAATTGCATCATCAGAATGAATTAATAGATGTCTTTAAAAAAAAAAAACTCACTCCCCCAGCAAACAAATGCATACATTTCTTATCTTGAGTAAGGCTAATATTAATGTTCCATTTTCTCTGTGTAAAGAAAAAGGACTTGGCACAAGGGAAATGGGTGGTTGGATAAAAAGGGAGCTTTAAAATTGGACAGCAGGAGAGCAGGCACATGCCAAAGGGAAATGAACTCCTGGATATTCATCTTTGCCCAACAGCCATTTTCAACAATCTTGGACCAGGCTTGTCTCTGTTGCTAACTCAATGGCCATAAAGGAGACAGACACGCTAGTGGTCACTGATGAAAAGACCAGCAAACTGAAACAAGCTGTCTAGCTGGTGAGCTTCCTCTTTGCCATTAAGTGGCATTTGACCATCTCTTCTTTTACAATACATTTCACAGCCATTTCTGCAAGAGTCCAGTTGTGCTGAGATGGTCACTGGGGTTGAGGGGGTGGGGGTGAGGGGGTTAGAAGCAGTGTGACTGCTTGTAGCTCAGGGACATCTGAGAGCAGTTGAGCAAGCCCTGCAGCCTTGAAACACTCCCTGAATTACCTTCCAGAAGCACATTTCTTCCCTTTTCTCTGACATGGAAAGGAGCGAAGAGATGGCTCTGATCTGAAATGACAGCCAGACTGGACAGGGATGAACTGATTTGAAGAGGAAATTAAGAACCAAGAAACTAAGAGCCTGATGGAATATCTGGGGGCCTTTCATATAGCCTAGTGAGAATAACCTCAGCAGTGGGTAGATGGTCTGGGCAGAATGGTTTAGAGTGCCAGAATTCCCTTCCCACCCCCCTCCCCGGCCACCATGGTTAGCAGGGGTTTAACATTGATCTAGTCTGTCCACAGAAGCTGAACTGCTCAGTCTGACACCTCAGTTTTCTTATATTTGTTGATCATTTATGCTCTTTAGACTTTGTTTTCTAGGAAAGTAATTGCCAATCTCTTTTAGTAGTTGAAGCACAGAGGAGCTCTCCTTACGAAACCCTCAGGATATATTGTACGGCAAATAGGTTTTTCTATTTGGATCATCTACTACAGAGCTAACAACTACAATCCAAGTTTGGTAGCACAATAGCTTTTATGAACTAGATGTGGAGGGGGAGTTGGGATACAGTTGACGAGATTACATCCGGGCAAACATCTGGGACAGGGTGTGGGGGAGGAAAGGGCCTCAATAAGCTGGGAAACTGGAAATGAAGACACATCATTAAGGAAGTTGCTTCTCATACAGTTGTATAGTAATCAATCTGTATCTCCTCTTCCTTCCTATTTCCTGAAACAATATAATTATTGTGTTTCCTGATTGCACATTATATTCTTTCTGGTTTTATATTTGTTCACAAAAATGCTAGCAAAATAGAATTTAAAACATATCCTCTTCCTTCATGTATGAAGGCTGTCAGACAGCAGAATTCTCCCTTATCCAGGAAGGCTCAGCCTTTTGTTCTTTCACAGGCCTTTACTTGATTGGGTAAGGCCCACCCACATTATGGACAGCAATCTGCTTTACTTGTTTTAGTGATTTAAATGTTAATATACCTCAATAATACCTTCACAGAAACACCAACATAATGTTTGATCAAATATCTGAGCGCTCTATGGTCCAGTCAAGTTGACATGTAAGATTAACCTTAACCAGCACGCTCCTACTCTGTGAATCCATTTTGTCAAACACCATGGGCTGTGTAGAGAATAAATGAGAGTGTTTGTGAAGCATGGGAAGAGTTAGAGGCTCAGGAAATGAAGGCCATAATTATTAATAATGAGGGGCCATTCAGAGAAGCAAGAATTTGACCCAAGTTTAGGAAATAGGGAACTCAGAGGAGTGTAGTCACAGAATCAAATGTGAGCCCACAGTTAGGGGAATAGGAAAAGAATATCCTTGGGATAAGAGAAATTGAAACCTAAAGTAAATCTGGCCTGGGACAAAGTTGAGGTCTGTTGAAATAGGGAAAAATGATTGATTAACACTCTTAAACATTTGTTATAAACCAAATACTGAACTAGTATTTAGAGATTCAAGATGAATAAGATGTCATTCCTGCCCTTGAGGATGTTATAATGTATGATGAGTAAACTTTAGATAACTTTATGATTCCACTAGAGGCCCAGTGCACAACATTTGTGCACAGGTATGGTTCCTAGGCCTGGCTGGCAATCAGGGCTGATCTGTGTGATGACTGGCAGGGCAATTGGCTGGGGGCAGCTCCTGTATTGAGCATCTGCCCCCTAGTGGTTAGGGTGTGTCATAGCGACTGTTTGTTCTGCTGGTCATTCTGCAGTTTAGTCAATTTGCATATTAGGCTTTTATTATATAGGACTAGGGGCCCGGTGCACAAAAATTTGTGTACTTGGTGGGGGGGGTCCCTCAGTCCAGCTTGTGCCCTCTCACAGTCTGGGACTCCTTGGGGGATGTCCACCTGCTGGCGTGCCTGGCCAGCCTGGGTGAGGGACTGATGGCTGTTTGCAGGCTTGCCAAACCCCCTAATGGGGACCCTCACCTTATGGGGGTGTGATCAGTCTGGGTGAGGGGCTTAGGGCCATTTTCAGGCTGCCCACAGCCCCGTCAGGGTTGGGTTCCTACTGGGGTGCCTAGCTGAAAACAGGTATCTGGAATTTATTTAACTTCTATAATTGAAACTTTGTTGCCTTGGTCCCCCGCTCGAAGCCTGGGTTGCCCCTGGCAACCCAAGATCCCAGCCCTGCAGGTATCTGGGGTTTGTTTATCTTCTATAATTGAAACTTCGTAGCCTTGAGTAGAGCTCAGGGCCCAAAGGGCCCTGGCTTCCTCCATTGCCCAGGGCAACTCCAGCTCCATGGCTGCCGCCATTTTAGTTGAGTTAATTTGCATACTAACTCCTGATTGTTTGGTGGGCATGGCTTGTGGGCATGGCTTGTGGGTGTAGAAATGAGGGTTAATTTGCATATTACTCTTTTATTAGATTAGATTATACTTTAAAGGAGGTATCACTATAAAGCATAGTGGGACTGACTTGCTGTAATAAGAAGTCAGGGAAGGTTCCAAAGAAGTGGTTACATTTTATCTGAATTTCAGGAGACAGGTAGAAGTTTGCCAAATGGATATGAGGGATAGACATTTTGGGCAGAGTAATAAATAGGATGAGCAGAGTTATGAAGGTATAATTACTCACGGTATTTTGGGGGAACAGAATATAATATGATGCTACTGGGCCACTAAGTTAGTGAAAAACAGAAGGTGGAAGAAGTTATAGGAAGGGTCCAGAGGGATAGGCTGGGCCAGTATCCAGAGAAAAAGTTGAGATGGTCTCACGTGTTTTGCAGAGAATAGAAGATAGAATACACCAGGGATGAGTTTCTCTAGACCACCTTAGTTAAAAGACCATTATTTTAATATATTTCTGTTTCTCAGAAATGATTTCCAGGGTTTTACTTGCCTAGCTCTTGGGAACCCAGCCTATATCAATGAAGCAATTTATCCTTCATAGCAGATTTGTATTTAAGTTGAATGTAAATTGAGTTGTCCTTATCATATGCTTAGAGTGGAGTCATATGTGGGCAATAACTCCTGAAATGCAATTCATATACAATTAAAATTTGCCTTTGTGTCCTTTCACTCTCCTGTAAAGTACATACAGCTCAGCAATGTTTCTTAGTTCATTTAGTCAGCAGATATCTATTGAGTACCAAGATTTGTTCAAGATCCAGTGAGGGTAGCAGGGAATCAGAGTAAGTCTCTGCAGCTAGCCCATTAGATGATATAAATAACCAAATAAGTATATAAATGTTTTCATTTAGTGATGTGTACCAAGGAGAAAAATAAGGACGGTAAGAAACTACAGAGTGAAGGACAGAGGGAGGCTGTTCTTCAACATAAACAGCCTTTCTGATAGGGTGATACCTGAGAGAGTTGAACTGGTGAGGATGGAGGTTCCATAGGTATTTGAGAAGACTGTTCCACGCAAAGGGAACCACTAGTGTGATCCCTGAGGCCAGAGGAGCTGCAAGTAGAGCTGGCTGACTGGGGAAAGAGATCAAGAATAATAAGAGCAGCTACATTCAGAGGATCTAGGGCTACATACCAGAGACTGGCAAGCCTTGGTCAGGTATGTGCTTCAGATTTTATTCTGTGTCCTAAGGGAAGTCTTTAGAGGTTTTCTGAGAAGGGTAGGTACACGATTAGGTTTATCTTTTTAAAATGATTATTCTGGCCGCTGTGAGGATTTTACACTGAAAGGAGGCAAAGTGGAAGCAGCAAGTCATGTGTAGTACTGGAGGACTTGAAAGTGATTGGATTTGGGTCAAAGTATGAATTTAGAATCAAAGGATTTGTTGATGGACTGGGTGTGAGTGTAAGAAACAATAAGGTGTAGGGTGATGATTCCAAGGCTTTTGGTGTGAACCTCCGTCCCCCACCACCAAAGGAAAAAAACAAACAAACAAACAAACAAAAACACCCACATATATTGAGATGGACAAGAAAGCAAGAACAGCTGTTGAACTCAGTAAGTCCAACACAACCAGTTTTCATGTAGAGTTAAAAGAGATTAGGTTTCTTTAGTCAAGCACCAGATGAATATTTTTGAACCACATTGGAGACAACCAAAAATAAATACTGTCTTTAAACATTAAAACTATGTCAGTAAAATACCAGTGCTATTAGCGGCATGAAGGAATAATGCAGATTGATTTAGACAAAACAGATTCCCATCTTCCATATAGTACTCTCTCATGTTATAGCTAACACTTATTGAAGTAAAATAGAACGGCATAAAGAATCACCAATAGGGTACAGTATTTCTCCTATTGCTCTCTCTCCCCTCCTCCCACGCTCCCTCTCTCCCTCCCTCTCTCCCTCCCTCCCTCTCTCCCTTCCTCTCTCTCCCATTCCCTCCTTCCATCTCTCTTCTTTCTCCCCTTTCCTCCCACCCTACCCACTTCCCTTGCTACTCACAGAACATTAAATGTACAAATGTACATTGTAAGCTGAAATTTTCCCTTGATTCACTATACTAACTGCCATGGTTGAGTTAGCTGCTACAGATGAAGAACTAGCATTTCTCCAGGAGAGATTAATGGAAGAAAATAAGTGCTCTTGTTAATTTTCAGATGCACAAACTGATACATTCGTTTTATGTGTAGATTCAGAACAGACATACTACCACCTTACAAAAATAATTTTATCAAGTAGTACCCAAGTAAAGTAGACCACAGGTATACAGAAAACACTAACATTCTCACCTGCGACTGAATTTAATTTTGGCAAACCTAGCACATTACGTATTCATCTGGAAATAGTTACTCAGTTCTATCACATAATAATCTTTCTGATGCTCAGACCTTGAAAAATACCATAGACGATATTTCCCAGGTTTTTTCCAGTGGACTTCACTGTTATCGCATTCATTTCATATTGGCTCATTGGGAGTATGTTAACAAGGTACTAGACAAGTGATAGGTTTCTGTTCTTCTGTTGGTAATTGGATTTGACAAGCAGTATTGCAGTGTCCTCAGGAAACAGAGATCCAGGAGGCTGTGTTAGTATCATGAGAATGTCTTCATTAGATGTCCCTTGGTACCACTGGAGGAACCCAGGATCCTGTGACTGGCACTGTGGATATTCAAACATGGCTCATTAATACTCTGTGAATCCTGATGTAGTTCCTTTTTAACACAGTCTCTGGCAGTTTGGGACAAAAGCCATATAGAACATTCACTTTCAATTAACCACTTAACTATGCACATTCTCATGCTTTGACATTGCATAGCAAACTGTAGCTCAGTAAAGAGACGTGTTTTAAGTTGCTGGAGAATTGTCTGTCTGCTAACTGGTAATGGAGCAGAGTAATGAATATGCATCAGATAGAGTCCTATCTACCTGAGGGAAAATGATCTTCCCTCTTGAAGGTTATTAAGGAGCATCTCTTTTCACTTGGCATTTTCTAGATTGATGAATTTAGCTCATATTGTCCTTAAAATATTAAAAAATTAGGGAGTGCTTGTGAAATATGAAGATAAATTTTAGAAATATTTTTTGATAAGGACATAATTATGAATGAAAGCTAATTCATTTTCCCCTAGAAGACATATTAATATTTTCACCAATTTCTCAAATGGTTAAGTGGATGAAGATTAAAACATTAAGGGCTATAAATATTCTTTAAGTGGATATAATATTAAGAAACCTTCTATACATTATTGAATAAGTATTCAAGTGAATAGGATATACAGCTATATGCAGTTATCACATGTTTGCTTAATAAATTGTTACTCTCTAAAGAATTGTTACTCACAAAAGACTAAAGAATGTTAGTCTTTTGGTTTTTAGAATTTTAATTTTAGGCCAATATATCTAATTTGGAATTGAAATAAAATGAGTTAACATATGTTGTAATTTAATTTCTTTTGTTATTTTTAGACTGATACAAAATACCCTTAAATATTGCATTTACAACAACAATCTGATCTAATAAAAGAGTAATATGCAAATTAACCATCTCTCTGGGACACCTAAGCCATGCCCACCAGCCAAGCCACGCTCACCAGGCAATCAGAGCAGTTATATGCAAATTAACCCAGCCAAGATGGCGGCTGGCAGCCATGAAGCTAGAGTGAACAGGAGGCTTCTGTTGCAACTGCCTGCCTAGGCTGGCTGAGCCTCTACTTATGGTAACAATGTTTCAATTATAGAAGCCACGGAATTGAAACAAACAGGAGGCTTCCTTACCTGCCTAGGCCTTGGCTCAAAGCAACAGTGTTTCAATTACAGAAGATAAATAAACCCCAGAAACCTGATTCCAGCCAGCCTCACTGGGACCTTGGGTCAATGGGAGCTGTGGGCAGCCTGAAAGCCTAAAAATGACCCTCAGCCCCTCACCCAGGCTGGGCAGACACCCCAATAGGGACTCGAACCCTGAACGGACTGTGGGCAGCCTGAAAATGGCCCTTAGATCCTCATCCAGGCTGCCCAGGCACTCCAGTAGGGACCCAAAATCTGAAGGGACTGTGGCCAGCCTGAAAACTGCCCTCAGCTCCTCACTCAGGCTTGCCACACCTCAATGGGGTGAGAGTCCACACTAGGGGGCTTGGCCAGCCTGCAAACAGCCATCAGCCCCTCACCCAGGCTTGCCAGGCACGCCAGCAGGTGGACATCCCCTGAGGGGTCCCAGACTGCTAGAGGGCACAGGCTGGGCTAAGGGACCCTCCGAGTGCACAAATTTTTGTGCACCGGGCCCCTAGCAATGATTATAAACATGCTTTGATCTAAGCACTATTCAAAATGCATGCATTTAATTCTCACAAAACTTTCTGAGGAAGATATTATTACCCTCATATCATTACATGAGAGGAAACTGAGGCAAGGAGAGATTTAAGATTTTCCAAAAATCAAATAGTTATAAATGAAAGAGCCAGAATCAGAACACAAGCATTCTGCTGGCTTTTAACCCTTATACTTTGCTGCTCAAAGAAAATCAAACTTTAATGTTAAAAAATTAATTTGTGTTTCTACAAAATTTATATACATGCATGTGGTTTAAAGAACTAAATCATAAGGCTTTATGAAGATAAATCTCCTGGAAAACTTTCCCCATTTCCTATCCTCATAGGCAACCGCTTTTATGCTTTCAACAGATTCATTTGGTGTTTTTCTCCATATCTCTAAAGAGCATGCTTCAAATTCCCAATTTTGGCATTTTTTATTGACTTAAACCACAAAAGATGGGGATTTGGCCATCTTTCACACACCTCTCCACACATCTTTATGTTAGATCAATATTCTGTGTTTATGTTATCATGACTGTGTTTGCTTTATAAATGAATTATCAAATACATTTGATTTCCTTTCTAACACAGCTCTTTGTTCCCTGTTATTAATAATCATCTAGTTTATCATCTTATTGCTTACTATGGATTTCCCATAATTTATCCCCAAACTTCCACCAGTTGTATGAATACCTCAAAGACATTAACCCTTTCATGGGTTTTGAGTAACTTGTCCCCAAATGTTGGTTTATTTTTAGGCTAATTATAGCCCATGTGGTGGGAATCTCTCCTCAGCACGAGTCTGGGAGTTCCCTACACCTCTTCCTGGGGTGTAGCCCCTGCTCCTGTGCATCATGCATATGCTTTCTTGGTTTACTGCCCTGGCCGAGCATATTCTTCATGAATTACATGACAAAGTGTACATGGGAGAACATGTTTGGGGAACTTGCTTCTCTGAAATCTGTCTTTTGTTAAAGGAGTTATTTTTTTTGTCAGCATGATTACAAATGTCCCCCATTTCTCCCCCCTCCACAGAAGCCTCCCCCTTGCCTTTGCCACATTGCTGTCTGTGTTCATGGGTAATGCATATATGCATATATGTTCTTTGATTAATTTCTTCCAGTTCTCCCCCACTCCTCCATTCTGAGATCTGTTAGTCTGTTCCATGCATCCATGCATCTGGTTCTATTTTGTTTGTCCATTTGTTTTGTTCATTAGATTCCATATATAAGTTAGATGATATGGTATTTGTCTTCCTCTGACTCGCTTATTTCACTTAGCATAATATCTCCAAGTACATCCATGCTATCGCAAAGGGTAAGAGTTCCTTCTTTTATATGGCTGTTTAGTATTCTGTTGTATAAATGTACCACAGCTTTTTTATACGCTCATCTGATGGGCTCTTAGGCTGTTTCCAGATCTTGGCTATAGTAAATAGTGCTGTGCTTAGAAAATAATCTGGTACATAGCAAGCAAAAGATGTCTAGTAAATAATTTTTATCTTCATCTTTGATAATTTGAAAAGGCATTGAGTTTTTTAAATTTCTTTATTAAGTTATTACATATGTGTTTTTATCCCCACATTACCCCCAACACCCCCCAATCATGTCCTCACCCCCCTTATTGTCTGTGTCCATTTATTAGGCCTATATGCTTGCATATAGGTCCTCTGGCTGGGGGTAAGACATTGAGTTTTAAGTTGCAAATATATTTTTTAGAATTTTGAAGGCATTGTTCCATTTTCTATCAGGTTCCAATGTGGAGTTTGAGAAATCCAATACCTTCCTGACTTTTTATCCTTTGTGTGTGTGTGTGTGTGTGTTTCCCTTTTGTTGTTGTTAATCTTCACCCAAGAATATTTTCCCATTGATTTTTAGAGAGAATAGAAGGGAGGGGGAGAGACAGACACAGAGAGAAACATCAGTATGAAAGAAAGACATTGGTTGCCTCCTGCATGCACCCCACCTGTGGCCGGGGATTGAACTAAAACTAAGGTATGTGCCCTTAACCAAGAATAGAACTCACAACCCTTCTGTCTAAGGGCTGACACTCTCACCACTGAGTCGAACCAATCAGGACTGGGCTTTTATGTTTTATGCTAGAGACCCAGTGCATGAAATTTATGCACTGGGGAGGAGGGTCCCTCAGCCTGGCCTGTACCCTCTCACAGTCTGGGACCCCTCCGGGGATGTCCGCCTGCCAGCTTAATTGGGCCTAAGCCAGCAGTCAGACATCCCTCTCGCAGTCTGGGACCCCTCACTCCTTACCACATGTCTGCAGTGGAGGCGGGAGAGGTTCCCACCACCTCTGCTGCACTTGTCAGCCATGAACCCGGATTCTGGATGAGCAGCACCTGGCACCTGGTGATCAGTGCACGTCATAGTGACAAGGTCATTCAGCAGGTCTTTCTGCCATTCAGTTGATTTGCATATTAGAGTTTTTATTATATAAAATTAGAACCTTCCCTCTAATATTTGAACCTGCTCTCCACTCATATGAAAGAAAGGGACAATAAAAGCACTAGTCGAAGTTCTATACAAATGGGTACATGATGGTTAACAGTGAAACCCATTTTAGGGTGATCTGGACCATTATCTTGGGAAATGCTTGATTGTCAGTATCTTTAAATATTTTAGTTTTAGTTCATCAGTTTCCTTAGAAAATCCTGTTCTAAACCCCTTCCAAGGGAATCTAAACTCATTTTTAAGCATTCTGTTTGCTATACAAACTTATTTCCCCTGAATTCAGTATTGAACTTGCACTCAATTGTGCATGGTGTTCCCTGCTGTACACCATAAATGTTCCATCTTCCTCTGGGCTCGTTGAGGGGCAGTCATGTAACTGGTGTTACTTCTTAAAGAGACCTTCAAACCTTCTTTACATGACACTCCCAGAGGATCTGGTGCTGCTCCTTCCTGAGATTTTTAGGTTTTGTGGAGCAAAACAAATTGTCTCTTTACTTTTGCTGAGTGTTTGTGATAAAGCATTTTCAGATCTTCAAAGTCAGTCTTCACTCCTTCTTCTACTCTCTGGTTTCCAGTTTTGTGGTATCCTCTTTCATTCTCCTTGTCCTTGTAGGTATACAATCTTAAAAAAAAAAATCCAAAACACTTAAATGCAATTTAATGGGATTTCAAGAAGGAGCGATTGTTTGTGGATATCTTTAACTTTGTATAATTATAGTTTCTCTGTTAGATGCCTGACAGCCTACCATGATGATTTGGTTTTTGTGTGAGACCCTCCTTTCCCTTCCCAGGGATAGGAGTGGGAGCTGAAGGTAGTACATGGAGACACATAAAAGAACAGAAGAAGAAAAGCTGCATGGTGTTGGACAGAAGCACAAGCTTAGGGGGAAGAAGCCCAAGTTTTAATCTTCTGCTGACTTAGCAGGAGTTATTAATCCACTATGCATATCACTTTTCTTACTTATTAATCAATTGAGATAAGATGATACTCAACGTAGCCTTGGATAAGGTACCATATCAAGGCCATTTTTCCATCTTGAATGAAGGGAGAGGCTGGTGGGAATCCATCTGAAAGCATACTTTTCAATATTGACCAGAGAGAAACCAGTTGACAAAAATAACTGGCTTCAGATAGCCCTCTCTAATTTCCAGATTCTGTAATTATTATAATAATCTTATAAAAATTGGTTCACACTGGTTTAACAGTCATGGAGTGTGCATTATAGGGACTATGATTTTGGGTGAATTGAAGTTGGGAACTTTTGGGAAAACCCATTGTATGGTTGCCTGAGCTTGTGTTAAGAGTTTTGGAATGAGCGTATGTGTGTGTGGGTGTGTCTGTTGAACTAAAAAACGAGATTGGCATGATAGAGAGGACTTAATTGAAACATCTAGTCATTATTAGCCCAGAGGTTATCTTGATATATCCTGTTAGGAGGAAAGCCTCTCAAATGTAGAAAATGAAGAAAATATTAATAATCACATTTGTGAGTAGTCCTTGAAAGATCGCCATTCTGGTAGACAGGGAGAGAGAATTTAGAGTGCCATAGTCAAGGCCGAGGATATAATGGAAAAGTATTTAATTGAGTTGTTCATGGAGCTGTAAAGTTTAGTTACAAGGAAAGATAAAAAATAAGCTGTTTCCAGTTTACCTGTAATCTTGAGCATTCACCTGTCTTCTTTTCAAGAAAACCTTAAATGTTTCTCTTCTGTCTTTAGGGTATTATAATTTTTCTTAGTTTGACATTCAAGGTTGTCTACCCTCTGACCCCAATTTACTTTCCCCAGTTGTCTGCCACTATTTTCCTTCATAAACCCTTCCTTTCAGCTGAATGGGAATACTTAAGTTTACCCTACAGGACTTTCAATTTTGCATCCATCTCAGAAATTCCCTTTTTTTCCTCTGCACTTACCTGCTGCTAGCCCTTCTTTAAGATTTGGCGGGAGCTCTTTCCTAACCATCATAGCCCAAGTACGCAGTCAATCCATCCTTTGCACTTTCACATCTCAGCTAAGACCCTTGGTATCCAGTTCGCATCCACTGGCAATTCACATTCTATGGAGATACATTTAGTTTAATTATGCCTAGAATGTAAGCTCCTTGAAGGCAGCAGCTTTTGTTTATTTCATGGAGTTTCTTCTTTCTGATATTCAGAGATTAACTTATGTATTACTTGTCTATCTATCATATATCTATTCTCCCACTGGAATATAAGTTCCAAAAGATGTCATGAAACTTGCCAAGGTCATAGAAGTCATACATGGTAGACAATTGGCTCTGGCACCCATGTTCTCAGTCATTAACCTACACAGCCTTATGGAGTTTGTCAGTGACCTCATCATTGTCACTTCTAGTTTTACTTAACCTCCCAACAAGATATTGACACTACAGAACACTCATTCCTTGAGTGCTTCACATCTCTTGGCTTCTATGACATTTCTCTCCATTCCCCTACTGCCACCCAGATCACTTCTTTTCTAGTCATCCTCCTGTAATAATTCAAATATTAATGATCCCCATTTTGTCATCATTTTTCTGTGCTTTCTCTACAATCATCTTCCCAGCCTAGTAGTTCTTGACCTTAGAGGCATAACATTATAGTGTTATAGTCAGTTGCGACATGTCAAAACCACTCACTTATTCATACACATTAAGTTATGGGCACTTGTGAATGATTTAGTTTTTAAAATAATTAGACTCATCTCAAAATTATCATTATGAGGATGTCACAGTCACTCATTTGCATTTTAATAGTGTGTGCTTACTTGTGTGGAGAAAGGTGGAATTAAAGTGAGCTGGAAGGGAATTGCCCATAATTCATAGCCTATTTTATATTGACTAAAAATATTCATGAACTGTGGTTATTGATGTGTCATTGATAGAGCAATTTTGAAATATTATAAATTGTAAACTGTGGATTTCAATTATGTTTGTTTCTTTGATTTACTCATGGATACATTTTTTTAAGGAGAGAGATGGAGAAAGCATGTGTAGCCATATACATTTGTATAGCCTAGAAATGAGAATGAGACTGTAGTTACAGTTTTCAAGTTAAAGGCAGTGTGATCATCCAAATGACATGTACAATTAAATAGCTTATATTAACACTAGGGGTGCGGTGAACAAAAATTTGTGCATTCAAGGGGTCCCTCAGCCCGGCCTGTGCCCTCTAGCAGTGTGGGACCCCTTGGGGGATGTCTACCTGCTGGCATGCCTGGCCAGCCTGGGTGAGGGGCTGATGGCTATTTTCAGGCTGGCCAAACCCCCCAGTGGGACTCTCATGCCACGGGGGTGTGGCCAGCCTGGGTGAGGGGCTGAGGCCCATTTTCAGGCTTCCCACATCCCCTTCAGGGTTCAGGTCCCTACTGGAGTGCCTGGGCAGCCTGGGTGAGGGGCTAAGGGCCGTTTTCAGGCTACCCACAGTTCCTTCAGGGTTCGGGACTCTTGGGGTACCTGGCCAGCCTGGATGAGAGTCTGAGGGCTGTTTTCAAGCTGCCCACAGCTCCCATTGACCCAAGGTCCCAGTGAGGCTGGCTGGAATTAGTTTCTGGGGTTTATTTATCTTCTATAATTGAAACTTTGCTACCTTGAGCAGAGGCCTAGGCAGGTAAGGAAGCCTCCTGTTTGTTCTAGCTCCGTGACTGCCGGCCTCCATCTTGGCTGGGTTAATTTGCGTACAGTTGCTCTGATTGGCTGGGGGCGCGGGTTGGCTGGTGGGCATGTCTTAGGTGTCTTGGAGTGATGGTTAATTTGCATATTACTCTTTTATTAGATTAGATTATGACAAAATCTAACTATGGTATGCTGGACATTTTAAATGTAAAAAATGAGTTATTTTTTAATTAATACATATTTACTTTGTTTATATTAACTATAGAGGACTGCCTTTGATCTTTAAAATATAATTTTAGCCAGGCCAGCATGGCTCAGTGGTTGAACATAGACCAAGAGGTCACAGATCAATTCTCAGTCAGGGCACATGCCCAGGTTGCAGGCTTGATCCCAGTGATTAATGATTCTCTCTCATCATTGATGTTTCTATTTCTCTCACTCTCCTTTTCTCTCTGAAATCAATAATAATTAAAAAAGTAGTTTTATATCATTTTTATATTATATTAGCCATATATATTTTTCACCAAAAGTGATGTTTTGAGATCATTTAATAGATGATTTTGCTCATCATTTGCTAGTAAAATGCTTTTGTAAACATGAAAAATCTTGGGAGCACTTTGCTTTATTTGGCCAACTGTTTTTGTTCATATGTGAGTGTGTTGGTTTTCATTACAATCTGAGTATACTCCTGGGAGTGTCTCACATGAATGCCATTTCTGATCTGTCACAGAAGAAGAAAAGTTGAAAACGTCTGCTTGAGGCTCTTTTATACACTCCTGTGTGGAGTGTATAAAACGCTCCCCCATAGGTGGGTGACTTCTGAGTCTATAGACTCACCCACAATTCTTTCTCTGGAGCTATAGACTTATATTAAACCACACACTGGACATCTTTAGGTGGATGTTCTAACAGGCTCCCAAAACACATTGTATCTGAAACTGAACTTGTTTTTAACCTATTTCCCCACACAAACTGTTCTTTCAGTGTTGTACATTTTCATTAATTGCATTATCATTCAGCCAGTCTATTTAAAAAAAAAAGAGTAATATTTAATGTCTCCCAGGTGAATAGCCTAGTATTATGTAACTCTTAAATGTCTCTGAAAGTATCTCTCTTCATTCTCACTGCCTCCACCTTTACACAACTGCTCATTCTTTCCTGTTGGGACCATTTCCGAGCCCAGTGGTTGTCAAATTTGAGCATGCATCAGAATCATTGAAACATAGATCGTTAGACCTCCAACTCCAGACTCCACACTTCCTGACTCAGCAAGTCTGGAGGAGTTCCATGAGATTGCATTTTTAACCAGTTCCCAGTAATCTTGTTGTGCTGCCCTGGGAATACTTTTTGAGAACCACAGTGTTAGCTTCTTAACTGGCCACCTGCCACCAAGCTAGCCACCTTTCCGTTTATCCTCCAAATTACCCTGCCAAAGGATCATTTAAACAAAACAAACAAAACAAGTCTGATTACATCTATCTCTTACTTAAACCTTTTTTTGCTATTTCAATATCACACTTGTAATAGACTTGGTTGAACTTTTGCTACTCATATATGGAAAACCATGGCAATCTAGCCATCCTATACCTGGACTATAAGCATCTTATTTCTGTTCTGTTGAAGTTAAGAGCTTTTTCCATGGTCCAGGGATAGTTTTAGTCAGTCTGGCTAGGAAAATCTTAACCATCAGGACTTGCTTTGTTCTTTATTCACAGCTTTAAAAGATTTCTCTTCTTCCCAGTGTTAGGAAGAGGAGTGGAGTGTATGCATATGTAAGGGTGACACATTGGTAGAAACAAAATTGTGTAGCTGGGTCTGGGTCATTTTTGTGCCAGTGTTCTCTCCTGGTATTATCATTTGCTCTAGCCTCTGGCACTGGTGGTGGACAGCTGTTATCTATCTTATTTGACATATTAAGTAACAAACAGGTACCCAGCTGGCTCTTACTCTGCAGCCTCTTTATATAAGTTTTTAAAAAGAGAAAGTAGTACTGCTTTTTTTTTTTTTTTTTTTTTTTTAGCTCTGAGCATCTGTTGTCAAGAGTACCAAGTGCTGATACTGACCTGACAAGGCCTTGAGAGGAGGTAAAAACAGGCCATTGAGATTCAAAGTGTGGTAGGGAGACCTGTGGAATCTGTATCACTGGGGAGCTCCTCCCCACACCCTTCCCTCAACAGAATGCTGAACCTGAATCTGCAGTTCAGTCAGTACCTAGGTTTATTAGAAGCACCTCTGACTTACACCAGAGAGGTGTTATCTGATAGGACAGCTCCCTCAGCCAGTGGGAGAGGGCTGTCCCCAACCTCGATCCTTGTCTGCATTGTGAAAAGCCAATTTATTATAGCAATTAAAGCATGAATCTTTATTGAAAAAGCAAAGCGAGCAAACCTATACATCTGGCTTATGAAGTACAGACAGGCTCTCAGCTAATCTGAAGAGCAGGTTGGGTAGGGATCTGAGGTGTTAACATATCTTCCTGCCTATGTGTCTCAAATTCCTCTGCTGACTGTTTTCTTACAGATTAGTTCTCAAAGTTCCCTTTCCCCCTTTGTTGTGGCCTTCCCAGAATTCATGAAAAGCACCTGGTGACTTTTTCTTGCCCAGCCTTGGGATTCCTGACTTATCTGTTTAGGGAGTAAATGGCCTTCCCCCCTCCCCTCACTTTCTCTTCAGTTCCTGAATTCTCTCATTAGGGGGAGGGGAGTGGTAAGCATTTGTACTCATGTCCTTGACTGGGGAAGATCAATGGCTTGTTAGTTACAAACTGGCTGCAGGTTGCCCACACTGTTTGGCCTTCTTTTAATTTTCCTGTCTCAGTTTCCCTATTCCTCCTGCCCTGGAATCCTGTAACAGGTTGATCAAGTTCCAGAAGCACTGACTGTGACCTCTAGCAACCTTTAGAAATACTTCAGCTATTGCCATTCTCTGTTCATCTGCAATAATATAATTTTATAAGATCTGTGATAAACCAGTTTTTTCACCTATAAAATGGGGACTGTAATGTCTGCCTTGGTGGATTCGGATGATGGGTGTAAAATATCCAGCATAGCGTCCTAGGGGGAGTAAGTGTCCCATAATGGCAGCCCTATTAGGACTGTATCTTCTTTTTTAAAAAAAATATATTTTATTGATTTTTCACAGAGAAGAAGAGAGAGGGATAGAGAGTTAGAAACACCGATGAGAGAGAAACATCAATCAGCTGCCTCCTGCACACTCCCCACTGGCGATGTGCCTGCAACCAAGGTACATGTCCTTGACCGGAATCGAACCTGGGACCCTTGAGTCTGCAGGCGGACACTTTATCCATTGAGCCAAACCTGTTAGAGAATGACAGCCATTTGGAGGTCTTTACAAATAAGTCACCTACCTACTTCAACAACCTCTAATCTATATCAGGGCCAATGGTGCCTGAAAATTAAGTGAGAATGTGATTGTGGCTGGATTATATTTAAAGATGTGCTTAATTTTCAATAAAATGACATAGTTGGAATAGCTTTGGGAAACAGAAGTGGCCCGCCTTGCAGAGTTGATTGATTGATTTTTAGAAATATCAGATATTAATGTTGGTAGTTCTAAGACACTCACATCATAGTGAAAAGGGAAATGCAAATAAAAAACAGTGAAATATGGTGGCAATCCATTTGAATGGCTAAGGATAAAAATACAACAATAGCAAGTATTGGTGAGGATGTGAAAAGCTGTAATTCTCTTACGTTGCTGGTGGGGATATAAAATAGTACAGCCATTTTGGAAAAGTATTTGGCAGTTTTTAAAAAAGTTAGCAACAGTAGAAAGGAACCAACTCCAACAAGCAGAAAGTCAGTAAGGACAGAGCTGAGCTCAACACCATTAATCAACTGAATATGTGTGACATCTATAGATTACTTCACACAACAACAGCAGAATGCGCAATGTTCCCAAGCTCGCATGGAACATTCACCCAAACAGATCACACACATTCTGGTCCATAAAACACACCTTACCATATTCAAAAGAATTAGAATCTTACAATGTCTGCTCTCAGACAACAGGAAAATTAAACTAGAAATCAATAATAGAAAGATAGCTGGAAAATCCAAAAATAAATGTGGAGAGTAAACAACACATTTCTAGATAACACATGAGTCAAAGAAGAAAACTCAAGAGAAATTAAAATATTTTGAACAAAATGAAAATAAAAAATACAACTTAACATAGTACAAAGAAGTGAACGCAGTGCTCAGCGGGAAATGTATAGTAATGAATAAATATAATGGAAAAGAAGAAAGATCTAAAATCAATAATCTAAGCTCCTGCCTTAGGAAACTAGTAAAAAGAGAGTAAATTAAGTCCAAAGTTAGCAGAAGAGAATAAATCTTAAGAATTCAAGATGAAATTGAAAAGAGAAAAATCAATGGAGAATATCAGCAAAACCAAACACTGGTCTTTGATAAGCCTCTAGGCAGGCTAACTAAGAAAACAAAAAGAACACAAATTAATCATATCCGAAGCCAAAGAGGGGACATCACTATAGATCCTATAGACTTTAAAAGGATAATGAAGGAACACTGTGGACAATTTTATGCCCACAAATTTGATGACCTAGATGAAATGGATCAATTCCTTAAAAAACACAATTTGCAAAAACTCACACAAGAAGAAACAGATATAGTCCTGTACACGCATACCTTGTTTTCTTGAGCTTTGCTTTATTGTGTTTCACAGATGTTGCAATGCTTACAAATTGAAGGCAAGACTCTTCACCAGGGTCCTGATTATGACTTATTTTATTGCCATGGTCTGGGAACCAAACCCACAGCATCTCTGGGGTACACCTACATTGAATCAATATTTAATAGCTTTTCAAAACAGAATTCTACCAAACATCTAAGAAAATTTTTTTACTAGTTCTCTACAACATGTTTCAGGAGATAGAAGCAGAGGGAATATGATGTCACTCTTTCTAGGAGACAAACATTTCCATAGTGACAAAACCAGATGAAGATACTATAAAAAAAGAAAACTACAGGCCAATATTTCTCACAAGCACAGATGCAAAAATCCTTAACAAAATATTGGCAAATGGAATCCAACAGTGTAAAAAAATAATTATGCATCACAGTCAAGTGAAATTTATCCCAGCTATGCAGGACTGGTTCTACGTTTCAAAATAAATTGATCCAAAATAATACTGAATGTAAACTGTAATTGAAAAATAAAAGAAAATCAATTCATGTAATCCATCACTTCAACAGGCTGAAAAAGAAAATAAAAAGCATGATTATATCAATGAATGCAGAAAGTTCTCAAAAATAGATGGTAACATAAACCATCTCCTACTAGGCAACATGGTTGCCCTAAGACCCCTCATGAAATACAAGAATGTAAAATAGAGGACCAAGAGATTCATCTGGCACCAGGCAGACTGATATGTCAACATTAAATGAAACTAGCAGAAACCCAGAGGCATTGACAAGAGCGTGAACAGAAAACTCAAGGCCCGGATCTTGATGGCAACATTGTCAATGGTGTCTGCACAGGGTTGGTTGGGGGAGCAGGCCTCGTGCCTGGTGCCAACTATGGTGCCACATACGCAGTGTTTGAAACAGCTGCATGGCAGTCAGGCAAGAATATAGCCGATAAGAATATGGCCAGCCCTACTGGCATGCTGCTGGAAGGTTGTGTTATGCTGGATTACTTCAAGCTCCACTCCTATGCGACCCCCATTCATACTGCAGTCTTGGCACCTTTGCAGAACAAAGATGTCTGTACTCTAGTCATTAGAGGCCACAGTGCTACATCAGATGTCAATAATAATATTGTCAACCAATTAGTACTCTCAATTAAATGGTCAGTGCCTAGGAGGCTGAGCTATTTCCCTAAGTCCTTTCTACCTACTCTCTACCTCACTCTACCCACTCTGAACCCCCCACCAGCTTGGCTAGTATGGACTCTATAATAAATTAGCTTTTGCATCAACTCAGAAAAGGGAGAGGAGTGAAAAATATGGTCTTTTTCTATTAAACTAAAATGCCACCAATGCCATAAATGTTGCTTATTTAAATTTGCCAAATCTTTTGTGTTGTGTATATATATTGAGAAATTCTTCTCTATTTTAAGCCATCATTCATACTTCTTTATGATGTGATATGCTAAATAAACCCAAGCTGTTTGGAGAGTCCTGGGGATCTCCCAGAACCTGGCACATGGATTTTTCTCTTTGTGACATTAAAATTCAGGAAACCAGCCTATGGAGAAGTCTGGCTTCTCTCTAGAGGTTGTTAATGAGTTAATTAGTGCAATAAAATTTGCCTGTAAAATATACATTGCAACCTCATCGATAAATAAGGTGCCACAAAGCTGACCTGCACAGAGTGCATTCACTCCCTCCCAGATATCCCATATTTCCCCATGGGCTTTTTTATGTTAGGAGGGTATTTTTGCTTGTGTAATTTTTCACACATGAACATTCCTGGAAGTGGATTCTTAAATGTCTTCCAATTGTGCTTGAGAGTCTACAGTCAAATCCCCTGTTAACAGGTACTGGACCTAGGATTATTTGCTATACAAACAGAACCATCTAATCTAATAAAAGAGTAATATGCAAATTAACCACCACTCCGAGACACCCAAGCCACGCCTACCAGCCAAGCCACAGCCACCAGCCAATCAGAGTGACTGTACGCAAATGAACACAGCCAAGATGGTGGCCGGCAGCCACAGAGCTAGAGCAAACAGGAGGCTTCCATTGCACCAGCGATGGAGTTGAAACTGCCTGCCTAGGCCGGCCGGGCCTCTGCTCAAGGCAACAATGTTTCAATTATAGAAGCCATGGAACTGAAGCAAACAGGAGGCTTTGTTGCCTGACTAGGCCTCCGCTCAAGGCAACGAAGTTTAAATTATAGAAGATAAATAAACCCCAGAAACCTGATTCCAGCCAGCCTCACTGGGACATTGGGTCAATGGGAGCTGTGGGCAGCCTGAAAACCGCCCTCAGCCCCTCACCCAGGCTGGCCACACCTCCATGGGGTGAGGGTTGCCACAGGGGGGGCTTGGCCAGCCTGCAAACAGCCATCAGCCCCTTACCCAGGCTGGCCAGGCATACCAGCAGGTGGACAGCCCCTGAGGGGTCCCAGGCTGGGCACAGGCCAGACTGAGGGATCCCCCTGAGTGCACAAATTTTTGTGCACTGGGTCCCTAGTAGAATATAAACTCCATGCTTATTGCTTCACCATCTGTCATGCTTTATTTTTATTGTATTTTTTTTTTACTCTGCTTTAAAGTCCTGATATGGACTATAAATTGTCTTATTTTTTTCTAAATTAACTCTTTCTCAGTAACTTAGTTCATGGCCTTACAAATTGCTCAGTCACTCGAGCTGCATAGCTGACATTTGTGCCTGCTCTTCTATGTAGGAGCTCTGTAACATTGGATAACTTCCTTAACCTCTCTGATCTCCAGTTTATTCACCTGTAAAATAAAGGCAAATGCTTACCTTCATAGGATTGTTGTAAAAATTAAATAACATTGCTTTAGTTGTCTTTGGCTATATAAGAAACCACTTTAAAACTTAGTGGGTTAAAATAAGTGATTATTGGCCTGTCCCAGTAGCTCAGTTAGTTATAACTTCATCCTAATATGCCAGAGTTGCTGGTTGATCCCTGGTTAGGACACATAATACTGTTGTGTGACCAGTGTAAGTCTTCCTCTCACTGACTGATGAATTTAGGTCACATTAAGAAGGAATCCCAAGCTGGAGAACATTAAATAATGCAGAAGGGAGCAATAGTGAAGGCATACTGAGGTGTTGGAAGAAGAGGGAGTTGAGGTATTTATTGCTCATGATACAATGAGAGCAAACATAAAGATGAAAGAAGCACCAATTTATACTGTACCCTCCTTGCATTCATTTAAATGTTTATTATGAGATACGTGAGTTCTCATTTTTCCTACCATGAAGCTTATTTGATTTACTAGAGGCCCAATGCACAAAAATTCATGCAAGAGAGGCCTTCCTTCCCCTGACTGCCAGCACCAGCTTCCCTCTGGCACCCGGGACACCTAGCTTCCCTCCTCCAGCTGCTGGCAGGCACCTAGGCTGGCTTCCTTGGGGCTGCCCACAGGCACCTGGGACCTGGACTGGCTTCCCTCTGGCCCCGGCTTCATCAGGAAGGACATCTGGAATGACGTCCAGAAGACATCAGGTCTAATTAGCATATTACCCTTTTATAATTATAGATGCTCTCAACCTAAGCTGGTTTGTTCACAGACTTTTTCTCTGAATGGCTTAAAATTTATATACTAATTTATTAAATAATTTATTAATACCCACAGTGTTTAAGATATAAACTTAAACCATATTCTAGTTTAAATTACACATAGTAATTCATCTCTGCAAAGAGTTATTTTCTAGAGTGTCAAATTGAAACCTGAAACATAGTTGTTAGGTCCATCATATAAAGCACTGAAAGTTTTGTGGAGGCTCTCCACAAAAGGCATAAAAGGTGAGCACAGTAATTTTGTTGACTATTTTTATAACTTTTTCCTTTATGAAAAAGTTTAAACATATACAAAAATAGAGAGAATCATACCATGAATTCCCATTTATTCAATGCAACATGAAGATTGGGGCCATTTTTGCTACACTTGCTTCATCTGTTCTCTTTCTCTATTTCGTTGTTTCATTTTACCACTATGTATTTCATTATGCCTCTATAAAAATTAAAGATTTTTTTATTATATAACCATATCTTCCTAAAAATTTTAGTAGTAAATTTCTGGATCATTTAATACCCTAGCCTATTAAGATAGTTCTCCTATTGTTTCAGAGATGTCTGTTTACAGTCCGTGTTCAAAATAGGTCCATCAGAGTACACAGAAAACATTTTGTCGTCGTGTGTCTTTATCTAGAACTATTGCCTTTGCTTTCTTTTTCTGTGTTTTGTTCATTTGTTGAAGGAATTAGATGAATTGTTTTGGGAAATGTTTCACATTATGGATTTGTTTATTTGCTTCCTTATGATGTCATTTAACTTGTTATTTTACCTTCTACATTTCTGTAAACAGAAATTTACCTTAAAGTTGTAGAGGGGTGTCAGTGATATAAAAATAATTTGTCTTTTTAATTCATTCATAAAAAAAAAGAATCAAACAATGAATGCATAAATAAGTAGAACAAAAGTCAATGTTCTCTCTCTGTCTCCCTCTGCCTCTCTCCCTCTCTCCTCCCTCCCCTCTCTCTTTCTTTCCCCCTTTTTCCCTCACTCCATCAATCTTAGTTAATTTTAAAAAGTAATTATTTGATATGAGTCTGTAGGGTGGTACTATTTCTCATCATTATACTTTCTGAAGGATTATTAAAAGGGTATCTAACTAATGACAAATTCTGACATCAATACAAAGCTGGACAACTAGATAGAATCACCCTTTAAATATCTCTACTCACCATCATTTTCATAGACTTGCTTCATAGAAGAGTGCTTTTAAAGCTTTTCTCAAGATCTGCTATGCAAAATCTTGTTGGGGGTCATTCTCATTTTTGGGGAGAATAATGGATCTGTTTTCAAGGCCAGTAGTAAAGACTCCTCTCAAAACTGAGGTCTACCATGCATTTATGTCCTCCTCCTGCTAGATAATGTGAGATATCTAATCCATTGACAATTTCCCACATTGTTTTGGCTACTAGGAAATGGAGGTGAAAGCCTTGAACATTTTTTTCTCTATGAAATTTTCTCTTTTCATTCTATATTATTGCTTGATTTTAATGTATTTTACTCTATTCCATTTTCTTATATTTTGTTTTACTGTGAGCCACTTAAACCACAAGTTAAACACAAAAGGAAAAACTGGGTTTTTCACTTTCACATTCCTTTTCTTCATCCCAGTCCATTTTCTTTTCTTTTTTTAAATATATCTTTATTGATTTCAGAGAGGAAGGGAGAAAGAGAGAAGGGATAAAAGCATCAGTGATGAGGAAGAGAATCATTGATTAGCTGCCTCCTGCATGTCCCCTACTGGGAATCCAGCCCACAGCCCGGGCATGTGCCCTTGACCAGAATCAAACCCTGGACCCTTCAGTTTATAGGCCTATGCTCTATCCATTTAGCCAAACCAGCTAGGGCCATCCCAGTCCATTTCAACATTGACTTTAACTATATCTCTTGAAAGCAGTGTTTCGATTGCCTTTTCCCTGTTAAGTTCCCTTCAAAGTTTCCTCAATTGGGAATATATTCAAGGCCCTCCAAACTTTTAGCTCACACCGTCTTCTTCCCACTCCTAGAGGATTTAATTTTCCTAGATATGCCATATCTTCTAGCCAGTATCGATACTTTTATTTACCTAAATATGACCTGTCCTTTACCTCCCATGTGATGACTCTCCTCTCATTAAGAACATTCTCAATTGAGTCTCTACCATTCAAGTCTGTCCATTAGTCAAGGCCTAGTTCAAACGGAACCTCCTTGATGAAAAGGTTTCTGATTATCCCCTTCCAGAGATACTTCTTTTATTCTCTCTGAAACCCCAGAAACCTTTTATTGGACTTTTGAACTACTTCACATTATGTCTTGTATTCATTGTTTATCTACTTGACTTGAGCCTTAATCAATTCCATGCTCCTTGAAGGTAAGGAACATATTTTAGCCAACATCTGGGTCCTGTAGTACTCAGTATAGTGCCTTGAATATAGTAAAACATACCAAATTGGATTAAATATGATCATTATTATAGTTTTTATAATTCTTTGTGTTTGCTATGTGCCTTGTATTATTTTATATGCTTTGCATTTACTAGTTCTTATATCAACCCTATTAGGGAATTATTATTATAATCCTCATTTTATGATATAAAAACTGAGGCTCAGCATAGCTAAGAAAAGTGCCGGAAGTCACACAAGTAACAGGAAGTGAATGCTGAGTTCCATTCTAGCAGGAGCTCCAGCACCCAAGTGTGACCTTATCACGGGGATGTGTGCATTGTGAATTTTTCATACACTTATTGGAAAGTGGACTAGGTTTCAGCAATAGATCAATGTTTCCTCATGAAAATAATTCCATAGATATACACAACTAAAACATTTTTAGAATGCTCACTCATTTTATATATTAATCCTGGAAGGCAAATTTATCAGCTAGTCTATTGCAAAGTCAGGATGAGGACTATGCTTCTGATCCCAGATCTAATTCTCTTTTCATTATCCCATGGCTCTCTCCCTATGTAACCTATAGGGAAAGTAATTGTTAAGATTTTTGAGCATCTGCTGTGTGTCAGCTACTGTCCTAAGTGATATACATATATTAACTCGTTTAATCCTCACATGAACCAATTATGTTAACAGAGATACTGACACACAGAAAAGTTAGCTGACTTGCTCAAGGTCAGTCAGGGAGTGGAGCCAGGAGAAAATCAAGCTGGTAGCACCAGTGTCCCAACTACTGCTACTGTAGCTGCTTCTCAAAACGTTGGGTGATCTATACAGTCCAGGATGAGAAAGGCAGACTACCCAGATAAAGGAGACTATTTGGTGCCTGAACCCAAGATTAAAGAGAGAGGACATCTCAAAAAATGGTTCATCAAGCAGTGAAATTACTTTTTTGTAGTAATAGCAGACAAAAAGAGACAAAACTTAGTAGAGAAATTATGTGTTGTTAAAGCAAGAGGATGAACTAAAATAATGATATGAAGTGGAAAAAAAGCAATGCTGACTTTTGAAAATAGGAGGGGGATTTGCAAGAAATGGATCCATTTCTGGGTCATTACAGGAGTTGCTCAACACTGACAGTATTTCTAATGGCTCAGTTGGGAATATGCAAAATGTCTACTGGTAGCTGATTACAGAGCTAGACATTTTTGGAAGGGAGACACTTGGTCCTTGGAGTTTCCCTGACAACTTGTACAACATAGAAACTCAATATGGTAAAGTGCTCTTCACACAAAAATGAATTAGCTTACACTGATATGGGAAGCTCCATGTATTGCACTTGTGATTGTGCCAAAACACACATAAAAGAGAAAGGAGACATATTTCAACAGGAAAAAAGGCTTACTTTCACAAAAGCAATTTAAAAATTGGAATGTCTTGCCACCAGTTTTGCAAATGCTTAGGAACTAACACAGCCTGAGTCAAAACAGTGTCTATGGAGGAAAACTTTAATCTGGCTCTAATCAGCATTGCCACAGTTTAATGCCAAATTTAGTCCAGGCAGAGTGGATATAAATGAATGAATGTTGCTACAAAGAATGAGAAAATATTTATGTCCAAATACAAGGTGATACTTTCTCTGTTCCTCAGGAAAAAAAGGAATTGTCTTAAATTCAAATCTTTAGAAATGTTTTTTATATTATCAGCTATTCTCTTGGATTTTTATTTTATTTTTTGTTTGTTTGTTTTGAACAAGAAGAAACTACTCTATGGAGGAAAAGAATAACATTAGCAGTGCCATTTCTGGATTTTTTATAGAAATTATCAGGAGAATAAATTTTAAAAAGAGGCAAAACCCTCAATAAAGAATTATACTCATTATTCTTGAGAGAGTATTCTCATAATTGCAGGTATTGGTTGCCATTATATGTATATACCTTTTAAAAATCACTTAAGACAGTTTAGTTTTTTTGTCACAAACATACCTATTAGACAAATGGGAAACAAGTAGTCCTAATATGATGCAATTGGATTTTTGCAGCTTCACTTAACATTTTCAATGAAAGCATCAGTCAAGGATTCAAAAAGTGTTTTATCTCAACAACTTAGATAGATGGGACAGGTTTGGAAAACTTTAAAGAATTTGAAAAATGGCTTTGGGTTGGGAAAGACCTTGCAGTAAAGATTCATGGGAAGAGATTAAATGAAAATTATTCCATGATATCATGGTAAAGAAAAAGTAATATTTCTAAATTAGTTTATTATTTAATAATATAGTCTGTTAAATAATGTATTTAATAACCTGTGCATAATAAGTGACTCCATTAATCAAACATTATACACAGATAGTTATCTACTTAATATGTTCCTCAAAGTCATTCAGCTTTGCCCAGAATATTTTTCTTTCATTTAGATCTCATCATTAATAAACAGGGAATTATCCTTCTTATTTTGGTGGTTGCTTCTTATTTAGGCAATTACATTACATTCCTAAATGGAGCACTCTGTGGGAAAGGAAAGGAGATTTTGAAGTTATTGAGCAGAAATATATAACAGCAAAGGAAGAAATTGAGGTATCCAGATATACAAGTAGTATTGGGGAAAGAAATGCAAAGGACATTTAAGTGAAGTTATATTTAACTACTTAAGGCTGTGGCTAGAGTAACTTCATCTAGTTTTGGTCTTTCAGATTGATAAAAGGTGTTACTTCTGTGAAAAGGTATAAAAATTACTTTCACTTTAAGCCATCAAAAAGAGATGTTAGAAGGCCAGATTTATAAATATCTTGTTTTCTCCAGGATAGGAAAAGACTCTGGGGTTGATCCTTTCAAGGTATTCATGTTGTGATGGAATTAGGTTATTTTGACCCCAAAATTTTTGTCAGCAGCAAAATCCTTGTTTACACAGTAACTTCATCCCTTTGTTTGTTCACTTGCATTTACACAATATTGCTTATCTTCATTGAGTATTTGCTTTGAACTGACCCTGGCGCTTTGCAAGCCACAGAGGTAGCAGCTTGAAGTACCTCATGGGGTTGAGGGAATCAACAGTACCTCATGGGGTTGAGGGAGTCAACAATCTTTGGGAAATTATAATGGACTATATATAAGTACTAGGGGCCTGGTGCACAAAAATTTGTGCACTCAGGGTGGAGGTAGTCCCTCAGCCCGGCCTGTGCCCTCTGACAGTCTGGGACCCCTCAGTGGATGTCCTATGATGGCCCCAGTCTGCCAGGCGCCTTCTGTGTATGTATGTGTGTATGTGTGTGTGTGTGTGTGTGTGTGTGTATGAGTGTGTGTGTGTCACCACTGGGGACCTGCCCCCAGCCGCATCTGAGGCTCGGAGCAGTCCTCCTGTGTGTGTCTACCTGCTGGGGGCCTGCCCCCAGGCACACCGTGGAGGCTTGGAGCAGGCACCCCCTCTATGTTGATCTCTCAGACTCTTGCCCTCTCCAGCATGTTGTTCTCTTTTTTGAGCATGGCCAGGGCTGGGTGCGGCCTGCCTCCCAAGCTTGCCTACTGCCCATCTTCCTCCAGCCACCAGAAAGCAGGAAAAACCCCGCCTCGTGGTCAGGCCAGCCTTTTCCTACTCCCTGATCCCCTGGGACCTGGGAAGCCGCCAAGCAGGCCGCCAACTCTTTCCCACTCACCCGTCCCCTGCTGCCTTCCTTTCCCACTTCCCTGTGCCACCAAGGGGTCTGGGGAGCTGCCAAGCAGGACCCCGGCCCCTGCAGCCTTGCTTTCCCACTCCACGATGCTCCTCAAAGGGCCTGGGCAGCCACCAAGCAGGCCGAGACCCCCCCTGCCGCCTCTTACCCGCTTCCCGGTGCCCTCCAACCCTGCCGCCTCTTTCCCACTCACGGGTCCTGGGTCCTGTGCTGTCCCGCCCTGCAGCTGCTCTGTGCACTCGGGAGGCCCCTCAGCCCGGCCTGTGCCCTCTCGCAGTCTGGGACCCCTCGGGGGATGCCCACCTGCTGGCGTGCCTGACCAGCCTGGGTGAGGGGCTTTAAGGCTGCCCACAGCTCCCATTGACCCAATGTCCCAGCAAGGCTGGCTGGACGCAGGTTCTGGAGTTTTTTCTCTTATAATTGATACTGTTCCTTGAAGGCCTGGGATTATCTTCTATAATTGATACACTGTTCCTTTAAGGCGGCCTTCTAACTAACGAAGCCTCCTCTGCTTCAGCTCGCAGCGTCTATAATGAAACAATTGTTACTTTTACTGGTTAGGCCAGAGCTGCTCTTTCCTTCAGCTTCGGAGGATTCTATGATTGTTACATAGTTTCAAAACTGCTAGAGGCAGTTTAATCGGAGCTGAGCGGGCGCAGCTTCACTTTCACTCCTGCCGCAATGGAAAGGGCTGTTTACTCAGGTCCGTGAGTGGCGGCCGCCATGTTGGCTAGGCTAATTTGCATACAGCTGCTCTGATTGGCTGGTGGGCGTGGCTTACCCTGTCTCGGAGAAACAGTTAATTTTAATATTTCACTTTTATAGAGTGGATTGTAATGGAAGTGTAAGCAGGTGCTAAGAGAGCACACAAGAGGGGAAATCAGAAGGCTGTTCAAAGGAAGTTGTCCCTCTAGGGAATGAGTGAATGGATGAGTGAAAGAACTGGGGAGGTAGGGAGAGAGAAGAAAGAGGAGGAGAGAGAAAGGGTGGGTGGGCATTCTGGGTGAGTACAAAGACACTGACAGCTGGGAGAGCTGTCATCACAGGCCATCAGATATCTGCTCATTACCTGGTATTCAAAATTTTACTTTCCTCCCATCATTTCTTATCTTGCATATGTTATTGTTGAACTCACTTT
Source organism: Murina feae (assembly GCA_004026665.1). Taxonomy (NCBI): domain Eukaryota; kingdom Metazoa; phylum Chordata; class Mammalia; order Chiroptera; family Vespertilionidae; genus Murina; species Murina feae. The sequence goes on along the minus strand of PVJC01004688.1, from coordinate 25,517 downwards.
ACCTACAAAAACTTGCCCTGCTTCTGATCTTCTATAAGGTGAGAGTTTTAAGATTTAAGGTGAACATCTGATTTTTCTATGAAGTAATTTGGGGGGAATGTTGAACTCTTCACATTGATTAATTAACCCGATTAGATACCTGTTGGTTGGCAGCAGCTCTAATTCTTGTGATCAGAAGACTTATTGTTTTCTTAAGCTACCTCTGGGCCCAATTGCTGCCTCTTCAAAGCCTGTTTGTTCTTTTTCATGTTTCTCTCTGGGAGCAAGTGAGTTTCATCATTTTGTTCTTTCCTTCACACCTCCTGCTTTTTTCATGCCTCCCCAATTGGTAGTGAAATAGGTTTCTAGAAAGAGATCATTTCCCCTTCCTCTTTGCTGAATGAACTCCCTGTCCTGACACTATTTTGATCTCTTACTTCTTCTGGAAATGGTCTTGGAGTTCATTTGATAACTTATCAATCACCCTCCTCAACTGTCCCTCTTTCTACTCTTGGCTCATTTTCTTTTTCCAAATAGCTTTTCTACCAAAAGGGTTTCAAGCCCTCGATCTTCTCCTCTGAAGCTATTTGGGATCTGGGTAGAACCCTCCAGGAACGGGCAGCTGGAGGTATGAGCCTTACTTGACCGTGTTTATCGTTTTTATCCAGATTGACAGATGCTTTTCACAGTGTCTCGCTGAGTTTCATCGGGAAAGAGCTTAAAATGCACAGGAGGAGGGAAGGGCTCTCTCCCAGGATCCCTGGTGAGCTGATAAGAGTCTATGGGAAGCCATCTATTTAAACAGAGAATAAACATGCCTTGGGATGCCAGGAGCCTGTTTTCAGCTTTATTAAGCTGTGTTCAGCTTTATTAAGAAATCTGTGTTTAATTTTTCCAGTTATCTCCTCTGCTGTTCACTTAGCCTTTCTCTATGTGTGGATCAATTGGAAGACTTATTAAGAATGCAGACATTGGGTCCTGCTCCTCATAGAAATGCACTCTGTTAGGAGAGCAGAGAACCTGGGAGTTGTCCAAGGGCCTCGTCACAAACTTGTACTTAACTGCCTTGTCACAAAGAAGCACATTCCTGGTCAGCTGTTGCCTGTGGCTGGGTCTGGAGAGAAAAAAAATTTTTTTTTCTATTGAATGTTTTTTTCTTTCCTTTAAAAAGTTCCTTGGACCCATATGGATTGGTCTTCTGTAATAAGTCAGACACTGCTGAAGACCAGAGTTAGCAATTTTTGTGTGGGGAGAGAATAGGGTCACATGGTAAATATTTTACACATCATAGGCTGCATGGCCTCTGTTGCAGCTATTTGGTTCTCCCATTTTAAAATAATGGGAGCTGCTCTAATCTGTTAGGTTCAGTGGATAGATCATCGGCCTGCAGACTAAAGGGTATCAGGTTCGATTCCGGTCAAGGGCATATACCTTGGTTTCAGGCACATCCCCAGTAGGGGGTGTGCAGGAGGCAGCTGATCAATGTTTCTCTCTCATCGATGTTTCTAATTCTCTATCCTTCTCCCTTCCTCTCTGTAAAAAATCAATAAAATATATTTAAAAAAAATAAACTAAAATAATGGGAGCCATCCTGTATAATAAAAGCCTAATATGCTAAGTGTCTGACTGTTCGTTCAAGTGTTTGACCAGTCACTGTGATGCACACTGACCACCAGGAGGCAGACATTCCAACTGGTAGCTTAGTTTGCTGCTAGGGTCCAGCCGATCAGGAATGAGTGAGACAGGCTGTGCATACCCTGGAGCCCTCCTGCAGTCTCTCCCCAACTGGCCAACCTCCCACGTCTTCCCTGGCCCCAATCATACACCAGTAAGGTCCCTAGGCCTAGACTGCACCCACTCTCAATCTGGCACCCCTTGGGGGATGTCGGAGAGCCGGTTTCAGCCTGATCCACACAGGCCAGGCTGAGGGGCTCCACCAGTGCACAATTTCATGCACTGGGCCTCTAGTGGATAATAAACATAGCTGCATTCTAATAAGACCTTATTTAAGGATATACTATGATTTGAACTTCACATGCCATGTAATACTGTTTTTCTTTTGATTCTTTTCAACCACTAAAAAATGGAAAAGCCATTTTTTGCTCGTGTGCCATACAAAAGCAAGCCTGTGAGCCATAATTTTTGACCCACTGCTCTAGGCAAAGGGGCTTACGTAATGAACAAGACTGATTTCATGTGACTTTCATTTTCCAGTAGGGAAAACAGTGAGCATGGAAACACATAAATAATGAATGTTATGGCAAATTCTAAGGACCAGGAAGAAAGAAGAAAACAAAAAATAAGAATAAAACATAGGTATAGTGACTGAGGGCAACTGGCAGTAGAGGGATGGTGAGTTGTGGGTTGCTATAGGTGATCAGGGGAGCTTCTTTGAGGTAGCATCTGAGTTGATCTCCGAATGTTGTCAGCTAGACATGAGAATGTCTGGTCCAGGTAGAAGGATCAGAGAAGGCAAACCCTGAGTTGGGATAAGCTTGGGTGTTTGAAGAAGTAATAGGATTGGTCTGGTTAGAGAGGACACTGCAGAGGGGAAGAGGATGGCATATAATGAGAAAGGAAGGCAGTCCTAGGCCAGGTCAGACTCTGGGATTTATTAATATGTCAATGCTAGACCATAGGTAAGTTTAAAGCTAGAAAGTGATGGGAAATAGGTTAGGCCTTTGGACAGGTTCTTTGGCTGCTGTGTGGATGAGGGACTGTGATGGGAAGAAGAGTGGAGGGCAATAGGGGACTAGCCCAAGATAGAGGTTTTTCCATGGACTCTTCTAACACTTTCCTTAACGTGTACGTCTTATTGGGACTGAGGAGTGATACAATATTCAGCTCAGGTCAGAATACCAAATGAAATTTTCATCAATAACACTATGAAGAGATGAAGTCCAGATTATATAACTTTAGTAATGCTCACGGTGATAGCTATCTGTGGGGTACTTGCCAGGTGTGATGTTGCTTCGTTTAAACCTCACAGCAATTTTGTAATTGCTTTTACCTACTTAATAGATGAAGAAACTAATATGCTAATAGGTTCTTCAATGGGCCAGAAGTCTTAAAACTGATAGGTGGGAGAAGGAGTCAAGGACTCATGCTTCTCTGGTTCTTCAACAAGGGATCTTGTCATGTATATTTCAGTTACCTGTTACTTCCCATCAAAGTGTTGTAGCTTAAAACAGCAGTGATGTCTTATTTCTCATGATTTGGAGTTTGACTGGGCTCAGTGAGCAGTTCTGTTCCATGTGTTGTTGACTGGGATTGTAACATGGGGCTGCAAACAGATGGGAACTCATCAGGGCGTGGACTACCCAAGATCACCTCACTCCTCCCATGGCTGGCAGTTGGTGCCAGGTGACTGGGATGTCTCTGTTCTCCTGCATGTGACATCTCAGCTATCATTAGGCTAGACAGGCTTTCTTACTATATGTTAGATGAGCTCCAAGAGGAAGCATTCCAGTAAGACAAGCCCCAGTGTGCAAGGGTTTATCAAGCTCTGCTAGTATTACCCTTGACGATGCCATTACCTCAGAGTAAGTCATATAGACTCCACATGGGAGGTGGATTCATTAGGATCCACCAGTACCTATGACATTGACATTGTTATCATAGCTTCTGCCTTTATACAGAAATGTATGGGAGGAATCTCCTCTTTTGTGGTATGGTAAGACTCTTTTCAGTAACTAAGGATAAGCTAAGGTACCAGATATGTATTTACTCATGTGTATGACATTTATTAGGTTCCTACCATGAGTGAAACACTGTGAAGAAGAACTGAATAAGATATGGGTCTTTTCCCCAAGGTGCTTAGAGTCTAGAAGAAAATATTATGCTACCAGGTAAGTACCTAGAAGAATAGGCACAAGTTGGTGGATAGAATCTATACCTTATATATATTACAAATTGCTTTTAGTGGAGGGCTCAATAAATTTCAAAGACATGTTCTTTTTTATAAACTATATACTTTTCTCTTGGTTGCTATTTTATATATCATGAAAGGAATTGAAGCATTTATTTTTTCATAAAATTAGAGGGCTTTGTGAAAAATCAATTTTTCTTGAAGATGAACTAATATCTAGGTTAATTCAGTGTTTGAAGAAGTAGAATTTCATCTGCTACTATGACCTCCAACTTTATTTGATCTCTGACTGGTTTTGGTCACTAAGCGGTATTGATTTTTTTCCCCATTGAAATCTTCCAGGATCAGCTTCCAATAAAACAACAACAGCAACAACAACAACAACAAAACAAAACATACACACACACACAAAACACTAGAATGAAAAGTTTCAATCTACTCATCTTGTGTATGACATATCTCTGAAGAACATAAAATTTTACATATAAATGGATGCTCATTTAATTTGAATCTCTAAGCTAAGACCTGCTGTTCCTTATTATAATAAAGGTGTTTTCTATTCTAATGAGTTAAAAATGAAAAAAAAAAAATCCCAACAATACCATTTAACATGTGCTTACAGTATTTCAGACACTATCTAAATGCCTTCTATGCATCTTTTCCTTTTACCTTTGTACATGTCTGTGATGTAGGCACTGTAATTGTCTTTATTTTCTAGACAAAAGAGTTTTAAGTAAAGAGTTAAATAACTTGCTCAAGAAACAGAGCCAGAGCTTGAACTCTGATTCTCTAGATCAGCAGTTCTCAACCTGTGGGTCATGACCCCTTTGGGGTCGAAGGACCCTTTCACAGGAGTCGCCTAAATACATCTTGCAAATCAGATATTTACATTACAATTCATAACAGTAGCAACATTACAGTTATGAAGTAGCAACAAAAATAATTTTATGGTTGGTGGTCACCACAACATGAAGAACTGTATTAAAGGGTCATGGCATTAGGAAGGTTGAGAACCACTGCTCTAGATTCTCAAGCCCATTTCCTTTACCTTTTTGTATCACAGAAATAGCAAGAGGAGAAATATTGGAATGCCCTTCAGGAAACTTGAGTTCTAGTCCTAAGCGCTGAACTAAGGAGCTCTGTGATCTTGGAAAAATCAACTTCTCCTGCTTGAAAAAGAAAAAGTTAACTCCCTTCTCTGAAGCACAGACATTTGCAGCCCACATTTCTATAATAACTTAGCACCTACATTTTCTTCACAGTTTACATGGTCTCTTTGGCATGTCTAACCTCCCTTATTCTGTTGTACTTTTTCATATTTTTTTTCACTTAGTATTCATCACCTAATAGTCTGTACCACCTACTTAGTTATTCTTTATTTTTCATTTTTTGTCTCATCCTTTCTAGGACAAGCTCCAGTATATTAGGGATTGTCCTTGGCTTTGCTTAAAGATGAATGTCAAGTGCTTCCCAAGCTTTCCAGCACAGAGGACGCCCCCATTAAATACATAGTGTTCTTTTCTTTTAAAGGACTATGAAGGTGGAAGGTAGGAGGAGGCATTTTAGAATAAAGAATATGGGGTGAGAAGGGACAATAAGACATTAGGTATCTTAGTTTTTTGACGAGTTTAGTTTATGTCGGGGGGCAAGGAGGGATGAAGATGAGCTGTAGATAGGATGCACAGTGGAGCAAGTCTTCAATGTCACACATGACAGTCCAGGTTTTATTTGTTAGGTGATAGAAAGTCAGTTTGATCACCAATGCTTGTTAGGACGCCAAAATTCTAGGGGCCCAGTGGTTGGTTTCAAGAGACAGTCTTTGACACTTACTTGTATTTGGAGGTGACATTTAACTTTCTGTTCAATTGCCTGGTCAATTTTTCCTGGGCCATGACAAGAGCAAGCCAGGAAATAAGAAAAGATGTTAGACTCCATGCTCATTGAAAGAAATGTGCAGATGTAGATGTGTTATTCCTTATTTATGGTAATTGAATTTTAAATTTAATTTAGCAGTAAAAATCTGCTATTTGAAGGATTGTTACACTGTAAAAGACTTGAGAAGCACATAGATTCTAGGGGTACTTAGAACATCATTTGATTCCTGATGGGTGGCAAGCATAAATGCATCCAAATTAATCATAATTGCCTTTCTAGCAAGTAAAATGAAGCAATGTGTTTATCAAAAGGATGCTTCCAAAAGGTATGAAAAGACTACGATAAAGAGTGGGGCAAAAGACCCATGCTACAAAGCCATGTGGTGAACAGGCTACAAAACTGTCTACAGCGCATGATCGAGAAAATATAGATTTTATGTACATATTATGCCTATTCTAAACATTGCATAAGCATCATGTTAAGAAAATAGCTGCATGTTATTCTATTTTGAGCATTTACAACCACCTATTTAGCCCTTTTACATACCTTTGGACATTTCAGTTTCCAAGTTTTCATCATCATAACCAATATTTCAATGAATATCTTCATGCACCTTTCTTATGTATTAAGGATTATTTTCCAAAGAGACCATACTCACAACGGAATTAGTTGGTTAAAGGATATGAATTAGTTTTGCATCAATCCTGTCTGCTAATTTGAGGATTGGAACCCTTGGCACACGTTAGTTTTTTTCTTTCGGGTTTTTTTTTTTTTTTTTACTACTGAGGTTGAGATGATATGTAATTGTTTCCTCTGCTCTGAAATACCTGCTCCTGCACTTGGACCTTTCATCTCTGGGATCCTAGTGTTTTTCATTTGGATATCACACTGCGAACTCCCTCTATGCAGAGGCCAGGGCTCCCAGTCAAGCCAAATTGTCAATATCCTGAAACAATTAATCAATTCACTGGGACAGTTGGTCAACCTCCTGCCATGATGGGCCATTTCATCCGTGTGAGTGGATCAATTTAGTGAAACATCTGGTGGAACAGACGCGCCTCCAACAACTCATGTTAGATAGGAAAGCTGAAACTCAGATGATAAACTGCACAAACTAGTGTGTGCCTTGCTCATGAGTTCACACGTACCTCCTCTCCGATTCTTTGCGAGGAATGCTAATAAGGCTCTTAAAAAGTTCAGGAAATGGCTGCTTCTCCACCTTCACTAGGAGCCTCTGCACTAATCGCAGGATGCCACCGCTTTTATCTTCTTCCCAGCTGGACGTTCTGAGAGCAATCTTCCCCTTGAAATGAACAGCCTTGACTCTCTCCTGTCAGTGATCCTTGGCCAGATGAAATTCTCATCGACTTCATTTAATAAACGAGAAAGCTCGTTCACTCATTTATCATGGGTTGCACTCTGCAGTTGGATTCATGCCAGATCCAGAGATAAGGAGATGATACAAACTACTTGAAATTATGAGTTCAAGGTTACTGCCCTGGAGGCTACAGAGGGAATTCTCTTTCACCTCACCCTATGGAAGGTTTTTTACTAGTACTGATATCCCCCAACTTTGCCATTATGACCCTGAGAGATAATAGCATTTAGGGGCAGTAGGAGCCAAGGTCAGCAGGCACAAAGAGGGTCTGGGTTATTTTCCTCTTATCCCATGCCTTGGACGGGAACTTACGCTTTCACTAGGTTTGTTTGACAGAGGATTGAGTGTTAACGGTTGTACCCTTTGCCCTAACCGGTATGGCTCAGTGGATAGAGCATAGACCTGTGGACTGATGGGTCCCAGGTTTGATTCCCACCAAGGGCATATGTCTGGGTTGCAGGCTTGATACCAAGCAGGGGGCGTGTAGAAGGCAGTCAGTCAATGATTATTTATCATCATTGATGTTTCTGTCTCTCTCTCTCCCTCTCCCTTCCTGTCTGAAATCAATAAAACAAAACAAAACAGAAACCAAAAAAAGACTATACCTTTCCCCAGGATTTTCTATTCAGCGATGCAATTTGTGTAAGTGTTTCTTTGGAAATTTTCTCTAAAAATAGACACTCTAAATGCATTATTGCTGTATTCTTATTTTGGTGGAATGAGCCTTGGTCCTGCATCAGGGGATGCTATTTTGTCCAGGCAAATGTCATCTGCTGTCAACATCAACAGCCCTTTGACTAATTAAAATTTAACAGATGTTAGTATCCATGTGGCATGAATTGGATTATACTTGATCTGTTATAGATGAAAATATTCCAGTCATTTAACCCTTTTGCTGCTAGCCTCAAATACATATATACAGAGGTGGGCAAAAGTAGGTTTATAGTTGTATGTGAAGCAGTTTATTCTTGCATAATTATTGATTACTTAATTAATGTATAATTTATTTGTAATAATAGTAAACCTATTTTTGCCCACTCCTGTATATTAATGTATACAAATCTGTATGTGTTTTTTCACAAAAGTAAATTAAGGTAACAGGAAAAAAATGGACAATTCCTTTCTCCTTTTTAGAAAACTTTTAACACCCATTCTTAGACACATTCACACATATTTAGAGATACACACACAACAAAGCACCTCTCCTCAAAACTGCTCACAATAAAGTTATAATTGTTTTCAACTCAGCCAGGCATAGCTCCTTCTCGGGCTTTCTGTTCTGAGCAGCCAGCTGCAGCAATGGGACTGAGGTATAGTCACATCCCCCCAAACCGGCCCAGGACAGACACACCAGTTCTGCATCCACACTATGATTAAGTACAGGGATAGCTCCCTGGCTTTAATTCTAAGCTAAACGCTAAAAGCCATCCATGTTCTTTCAAAGAGAAGGTCCAGCTAAACCTCTGCTTTACACAAGCAGATTGAACCACAATTCAGCAGCCTGGATAACTCCACTGGTCAGGAACCCAGGATCCAATTTTATTAGTGAGTGATAGAAACAAGGAAACCTGTTCAGAATTAATTTTAAAATATTATTAAGGGAGTCCGATTCTCTATTCTTATTTCACCTAAGAAGGATTCAGGGCTATTTGTCACAGATCAGAGCCAAACTAGATGTACCGGTTAATAATGACAGATTCTGTAATCAAAGGAAACATGATAATTTGAAGAGAAACATCAAAAATGCTTGATTCGAAGTAATGTCCTTCGCTCGCTACACATTTCCCCCATCTTTCAGGTAATTTGTGGATACTATCCCAATAGAACTTTTCTTGTTTTGATGCAAACCATTCAGAGACCCAAATTTCTGCTTCTTTATATGTTTTGAAGTGCTGCTCAGAAAGTGCATGTGCCATCGATCGGAAGAAGAGGTAATCTGAAGGAGCAAGTTCCAGTGAATATGGTTGGTGGGTTAATACTTCCCAGGCAAGATCTTTTAAAGTGTCTTTAACTGGTTTTGAAGTGTGTGATGATGCGTTATCATGAAGCAAAATTACTTTGCCGTGTCTTCTGGCCCATTCTGGTCATTTTATGATTTAAAGCATGATTCAAATTGACCTGGACTTTCTTTGTCTTCCATATCGAAATCATCACTTTTAAAGCATTTAATCCAGCCTTCACAAGTATCTTGAGATGGAGCATGTTCACCATAAGCTTCCCAAAGTATACAGTTAACTTTTTTTTTCAAAATAAAGTAATGAATTAAAACTTCCCACAAATGTTCTTTTTTTTGGCACAAAATTCAACATTGTTAAGAGTAAAAATATTTATGATGTTAACACCTTTGACATATGAAGTTTGACATGAAATTTTGACATGTCAAAATTTGACATATGAAGTTTTGAAGCTTGCTGTCAATACAACAAAATAACATACATATCAAATTGCATATATATCAACATATGTGGAACTCCATCTATTGAAAAAATCTGCATTATTAACTGGTACACCTCCTAAACAAGCAGTTCTTGTGAAATCAAATGCTAAGCATTGCTAGGCATGTGCAGGAAATAGCATGAGCTGTGTAGCATCAGCCAGCTCTAGGCTGAGTCATTGGCTTTGTCATTTACCACTGAGCAACTTTGGGCAAGTTCCTCATGTATTCATTATCTTATATCTTCATCAATAGAATAGGGTTAAAACAGTAAACACCTCATGAAGTTGTTGTAAAGCTTCAAGGAGATATTGCAGGTAAAGGAGGATATAGCCAGTGTATTATGATAGGAAGTTATTAAAGATAACAATATTGATGGGTATAGCACCTGTGTTAGAGGAAGCCAATCAGATTTGAAGATCTAGTTTCTAAGTGAAGACACCGACAAAGCTGAGAATGAGTCGCCCTAAACTTTCCCTCTGAGAGGGTTTATAGTGGGTGACCAAGGAGACCGAAGACTTATCAGACTGGCCTATGAGACCTTGAATTTCCTTGTTAGAGTGTGAAGAAATATGTGTGAAGAACATCTGGGTATGGAAATGTGATGGGAGCAGCATAAACTATAAAGAATAATCAAGGGTCTTATTCTCTTATCATACAGTTTATGGTTCCATTTCTAAGATTACTATGTCTCATAGGAAGAAAACTGTTTTTATTTTTTTTATTTTTTTATTTTTAAGTTTTTTTTTTATTTCATTGCTTAAAGTATTACAAGTGATAGATAAGTATTACAACAGATGATAGATAGATGTTTTTAAAGGGAACATCAGAATCTTAGTTTTCTTCCATTCTTCTAAAATCCTATTTCTGTTTATTTTATCTCTCTTCTCTCCAACTCACTCCTAGTTTTTCCACGTTACTCAGAAGTTTATCTAACAGTGGGGAACCATATCACAAGATATGATATTATCTTGTGATAGCATCATAAACCACTGCCATTATTTCTAATTATAGACACAGTAAATGGTTTAATTTCCTCCTTGACACTTACGCCCTGTATGTCAAACACGTTCCTTTTTATTATCCCTTAGGGTTGATGTCACATTATGGGAATTTCACAAAGATTGGTGGTTCGGAAGGGTAGCAGTCACTCAGAGGATGGTGTTACAGCCTATGTGCAGGTTCAAGGGCAGAAAGGACTTGCATGTTGGAGCTGAAGGGGATGAAGCTGATGAGGTGATGGGGCTGGATCCTGCAGAGCCCTGAGCGCATGTTAAGAATTTTTAATTAGTATTTGATGAGCATCCATTGAAAGTTTTAATTTGTGTACAACCTGTCATCCAAGTTGACTGAGCTTATCTTTTCAGACGTCAGTGTGTGGGCTGCAGACACCAGGCAAGTAACCCATGTAGTAGCTTTATGAGCTGAAAATTAATCTGTGTGTTTCAGTAGCAAAATCTGTAGCTTTACTAGTTTCTCACATAGAATTTAATGACTCTGAAGAAGCTTAGTGATGCTATCAAGGAACCAATACATTTGCAAAAAGAAATGCATTATCCACACTATAAAATTAAATGTTGCATTGCAAGGCAATATACTAAATATCTAGTTAGTCAATTTTTGTAAACTAAATGTTATAAAATTATATTGGAGCAAAAGAGGCAGCATAAATCCATGGGTATATATTTCTTTAAGAACTTTATGTTGTTAGCCTTTATTGATTGGCAGGCTTTAATTACCTTTTTACAAAAGTATGTATTTTCTGTGCTTATGAAAAGATGTACATTATTTTGCCTTTGTTGTCCTTTAGTTTTGCATATGTCTAATTTGGGTTTTGAAGGCATATACATTTTAGGAATTACTTTTTTTGTATATTGGCATACAATTAAATACATATTTCTTATTATTTAAATAAAATATTAATAGCATGATCCTGTGCACCTGGGATTCTTTTTTAAAAACCTATAAAATAGATCATGCCTTACATGCCACATTAACTTCCCGTGTAAAAACTAGAGCTGTCCCCAAGATATTTTGAACATATCCTGTATAAGGTGTATAATCCCATGATTCTGTGTTAAAAGAAGTTGAATAACCTCTTCTGATACCTAAGGCAATAACAGCTAACATTTACTGAGCAATTAGTATATGCTAGGCATTTTACATATTGTCTCATTTAATCTTCATGAACTAGCAAGTAATGACTATAATTATTTGTCTGGTTCCTTCTTTAAAATTGAGATTCTTAAAATCTTCACTAGTAATGAAGCCTGACAATCTAGCTACCTGACGCTGAGCACTGAGCTAGCATCGGGCAGGCCCAGTGCCAGCTCTCCTATAGGATTCACACACTTACCATTGGACCCGCCCAATGTCCTCTCTCCTTCAGGACTCAGAGAAGTGTGTGAGGAGTGGCCCCTTCCTTGAAGAAGCACCAAATTTAATGAAAGAAGTAGAAAAACTGAGAGTAGATGTGGCTTGTTGAATCTTCCATCAGGAATATGACCTTCGATCCCCTCTAATAAGACTCTTATTTTCGTGGCTTTAACTGCTTGACTATTTTCAGGCAACTTCAAAGGCCATTAACCTGAGATAATTCTCAATTTTGCTGATGCACTGATTTGTATCTGTTACATTTCAGGGTCAAGTCATTAGGCACTCTGGAAATAGACAGTTACTCGATTCATTATTCCACAAAGGTTTATGGAGCCTCTCTCAGGGTGGCTGAGAGCATGCCTTCCAGTGCCCTCCCTCCGAGGTTCACATCCCCACTGTCACTTCATAACTGCCACCTTGAGCCAGTTTCTTGGCTTTGTCAGCCCTAGCTCCCCATCTGTGAAATGTGGGTAGTGATAGAATTGAAGTCATAGAGCTGTGGTGAGATATGTAAGTAAAGCACTTCAGCACAATATCTGAGGCACAGTCAGGGCTCAGTAAATGTTAGCTGTTATTATTAAGAGCATCATTTTCCAGCTACTCTACAGGGTGCTGGAACAAAACGATGAGGAAGCCCAGAGGTGGTCCCTGCTTTCGTGAAGCCAGTGTTTGAGGAGCTGAAAGAACAGCATGATTGGAGCACAGGAAGCAGGAAGAAATGGTAGATGAAACCAGAGAAGAGAGCTTATAAATGTAACAGTTAGCCTTAATCCTCAAGGCAATGGCATGCCATTAAAGTGGCTAAGAAGGAAAGGTGACATTTTATATATACACTAGAGGCCTGACGCACAAAATTTGTGCACAGGTATGATCCCTAGGCCTGGCCTGTGATCAGGGCCATCTTCCCTGGCTCCCCCTCCCCCATTCCCCATTCACCATGGGGCAATCAGAGCCTGCCAGCTGGAGGGAGGGACTGCCCGCTCACTAGCCCCACCACCTGCCGTGGGTCACCCTCTGTGTGTGTGGGATGACCAGCGGGGTGGAGGCCTTGGCCTGGCACTGCCAGTGTGTGCTGCCACCCACCCCCTGTTCCCCATTCCCCATTGGGTGATTGGAGCCTGCTGGCTGGGGGAAGGGACCTAGTGGTTGGCCAGCAGGCCTCAATTGGGTGATCGGGACCTGTGGGCTGGGGGCAGCTCCTGTGTTGAGCATCTTCACTCTGGTGGTCAGTGCACATCATAAGCAGTTATTCCACTGTTTGGTCAATTTGCATATTACTCTTTTATTATATGGGATTTGGAAAGATTACAGGCTGACAATGGATGATTTAGAGGACTAGTCTAGTGGGTGCAGCATGAGGGCTCTTGACCAGTACTTGCAACAGCTCCAGCAGTAAACACTTTTGCATGCAACACAGATATTGGCAGGTATATGGATAAGAGAAACATTTCATAGTTTATTAAAATATGAGTTGTCCAAAGACACACATCTAGTAATGGTGAAGCTGAGAATGGAATCTATATTCTTAGCCACATGATGTTGTTTAGTGCAGTGATCTGGGCAAGACAATGGTAGCTTGAGTAGTGTAGAGGCATTAATGATGGAGAACAGTACACAGATGCGGGAAGTGTTTAAGGTGAAGAATGGACAGAACTTGATGAAGGGTTGGATATATCAGACAAGCCAGGCTCTTTCTATGGGACTCAACTGAACGTAATGCTTGTAAAGGGGTCTGTGGAGGTCACTGAAATTTCTCAAATGTCACTGCATTGTGTGATCTCAATTACCTTGGAGGTATCTCTAAATCCTGGAGATTTGCAAAGGTCCTGGAACATTCTCTGTAAATGGTTGCCACATTTTGAGAGAATATTTAGAGCCTTGTAATTATCTCTCCAGTCAGTCACTCTCAAAGTTGAATATAATAAACAGCATTCTCCCTCATATATTGGGGGATGGAATTTTTCCCCTTTAAACATATTGCAGAGCTTTGAAACTTTTGGCCAGTCAGTCAGTTACAGGAATTATTTTATTTATGGGATATATATATATATATATATATATATATATATATATATATATATATTTCCTGTAAAGAGGTTTAAAAGGCAAAGTTAAGTTACAAATACAATGACTTTTCAACTATTTTCTAATATTCTTACCATATGGATATATTAAGTGTATTTCTTGTTCAAAAGGGCCTAGTGTTTCTCAGTACATATTTGGGGCATTTTCTGAACGTGAATGTCAAAAAGATGTTGGTTTTTAGTAATATCCTCAGTAAGCCAGCTTCCTCTTCCCTGTGTGCCATTCACAGCTCTAATCCTCCCTGTTCCCACAGCTAAATCCCTGATTTTTAAATCTTCTGGTGCCCAGGGGACTTCTTTTGGAACATTTCTAACATGAAAAACGTCCACTTAATGACTTTGATTTGACATCATGCTATCCAAACTTCTTTGAAGCACTTGAGGAATATCCATTTTTTTACATGTTTGAAGAGTTTATTTTTCCCAATTATAAAGAATACCAGAGGTCCAATGCACAAAAATTCATGCAAGAATAGGCCTTCCTTCCCCTGGCTGCTGGCACTGCTTTTGCTCTGGCCTGGAGCTGCCTTTCCTCCTTCACTCAGCCCAGAGCGCCTTTCGTCTTCACATGCTGCCCAGAGGCCTGGCCGCCGCCACCGCCATTTTTGTCCTGCCAATTTGCATATTCCCTCCTTATTGACTATGGGCACTGCTATCTTTGTCGTGAAGTGATGATCAATTTGCATATTCCATCTTTATTAGATAGGATATGTGGCCAGTTAAACCATTATTGAAAACACTGAAGAGTAAATAAAAGGAAGGAAAACATAATCACTCATAGCAAAGTATTACTAGTTAGAGAATGCCACAGCTTATGTGTTGATATATTTCATTACAATCTTTAATTTGATCTTTAGTATCATACCTATGGTGGAGATACACTTACAGGGGTGACATGATCTGCTTTTGCCCTGTCTTGATGATAAATTTCAAGCTGATTTTATCTAGTCCCATCATGGTCAGGTGTCCTAACCATTATTTATCCCTAAAGTGTCCAGCCAGGGCTTCGTCTTCTAATCCTAAAGTCTAGAGTGTCCTAGAGTTATTTACATAATAGATGAGTTAAATATGGCTTGGGGAAAGTTTCAGAATACTGGTGAGTGGCATTTATGATAGATAATTTTTAGGAAGAGTGCTGACAGCTGGTCCTCACCGGACAGCAAAGAGAGAAATGTCTGAGTGTCCACATGTACCACTGAGTCTCTGGTTATGGGATGGCTTCCTTCTGCAGATGGAAGTAGGGGAGGAGCAGGGAAAGGAGTGAGCTCTCAGGCTGTAATGAAAACATTTCATAAGCACAAAGGCTGGGGACACAAATTATTATCTTGATATAATGATTCCTTATTTTGTGTAGTTCTGACTGTGATCATAAGATATCATTATTTGCCTAGGTAGTACTTTACTCCTGTTGATATATTTTATCCAGTACAAATGTTTCATTTTCTTAGGGTAGCAGATATGATAATAATCATAGTAATTTACACTTATACAGTATTTGTGGAGACTTGCCTAATATCACATAGTAAGTTGTAAAACTGAAGCTGGAACCAGAATTCATGCTCTAAGCTACTAATGCTATTGCCAAAACTCTTTGTAAGCATAATTGTAGTCACTTCATAAAATGACATTGATCGTATGAGTTAAAATGTACTTATTTATTCTTAATGAAATGAAGAACTGTTATTACAGTTTCTTGTTCCCAATTATAAATAATACAGTTGTGATCATATCAATACATAGAGCTCTGCTATTCATTGCTTTAGATTTGTTTTTCTTTAGGATATATTCATCGAAGTGGGATTATTGACTCAAAGTTTAGCAAGGAGTCTGTGGCTTTTGATATATATGCCAAAATGCCCCCACCTACCCAAGTGGTTTAATTCACTCTGCCATCAAAAGATCTGCTTTATTCTGTCTCTCTCTGTAGCACCCATAGGGAGTCTACAAGGCAGAAGGCACTCTGTTGGCTTTTAGGGAAGAGATGTCCTGTTTCCTTTAGGAAATTAGACATTTTCTTGTGGTATTTGATGTCCTGTGGGTAATTTTGGCCATGGGAAGCAAGAGGCATGAGGGAGGGAATGAATTTTAAGCAAAGGAAACAAAAACAGATGTTGAAAAGTAAAACCATTGTTTTTTGAACATGGGCTTAGTTTGACTAAATGTTTGTGGGTTGGGTGTCAAAAACAAGGGGATTTGACCCTGAGCAAGTCACCTTAGCTCTCTGGGCATTCACTTCATAGGCTGTAAAGACGAGATTAGATTATATGGTTATAAGATCTTTAAAATTTTAGTATTATTTATTCTATAATCATGCAAGTTAAATAAATTAAAATTCTCTATATCTCAATACATTTTCAATATATCACTTGGTTATAGGGTAGGAGGTAGAGGATCTATATGCTTTTAAGTAAAAGCTGTTAGATCTCAAAAGATAGTTAATAATCCTGGATGATTCATGGGGATATATGTCAGTTTTGAACAATTTAAAACCCCAAAGTTCTTGTTTTCTCTCTGGCCTATGAGGATATTGGTTTCCCTGACCTTGACTGGATTGGGTAGCAGAGGGTGTTCTTTCTCTGGTAATGCAGAGAGAGTTTCTTATAAAAGTAGAGGAAATGTAAGTCAAACCAAACCTGACATTGAGACATAGAAGTGGGGCAGTATGAAATCCATGTTCTTAGTCCTGCTTTTTGGGATCATGGAGACAATGCTTTAGGATAACAATTTTCAACTGGTGTGTGACAAGAATTTTTCAAACATGCAATACCTGACTACTTAGTTAGGGGCCCTGATCTCTTTTCCTTTAAATTGTCAAATAAATAAATAACAGTAGCCAATACAACACTTGGTCTGGTGTGAGTGAATTAAAATGATATCTACTTTATTTTTGTCAGATCGACTAAAATATATATTTTTTGATGTGCCACAGCATTTTAGTAATTACTTTGTGTGTGCCATAAGGTGAGAAACATTGAAAATCGCTGCTTTTGGAAGTCAGTTCGCCCTAGAAGTTTGTGTTTAAGGCCACAGAAGAGGTTCCCTTTGCTTAGAAGGGGGCTAATTCATCTTTCTGAAGTTACTACTTTTGTGTGTAATTTGAAACAAGACCATTGGGGCTCTACCACACCATAAATGTCTTATTCATCCTTCAAAGGTCCTCTGAAGTGCTCCTTCTTGTAGGAAGGAAGTTATCCCCATGGAACTTCTCTTTTTAATATCATCTGCCTCTTCTTTATTTATTCATCTTCCTCACTAATATGTGAATTCCAGTGCAGAATGCATCCCATTCATCTTTGCATTCCCAGGATCCAAAACTTAGTAGGTATTCAGTAAGTGTTTGTTAAATGGATACAGTAAATGATGGAATAATTTTCCTTGGAAGAATCCTTCCCTGGTGTTCCTGCTATACTCTGTTTCTGATAGGAATGAAACGTAATAGTTTAGAGTACCTGCCCTAGAGTCTAACTGTGGGGGTTTGACTCCTGGCTCTAGCTCTTAAGAGCTGTGTGACTGACCATGGCAAATGGCCAACTTCTGTATACCTTAGTTTAGTCATCTGTAAAGTGGGGCTACTTTGTAAGGCTGTTCTTTGGGTTAAATGGGATAATAACTTGTAATGAGCTTGTGTTATTTGCTTTTCTCATCATTATTAGTATGCAGGTTAATATGATTTGTTAACTGAGAAGCTTTTTTCAAGTAGAGCCTCATTCAACTTTGACTCTTAATTTTCTACTAATAGTGAGGTCTAAGCAGGATTTATCAAATGTAACTGACAGAAAGTTGGAACTTTCAACTCTTCAAAGCACTAGTAACTGTTAGACTTGCCAACCTCATGAACTGCTTTAGATTGCAAACCCTGGGAGAGCAGAGGTTATTTTCAATGTTTACGTCTCTTGTTTGCTTAGCAACTAACACAATGCCTGATATACACTGGTTGCCTGAATGGCATACGGCAAAGACTGTGCTAAAGACCTCCAGATACACAAACCCCATTCTTGCCACAATATGCCTTGGAACAGATATTATTTGAACTAGCTTATGAGATTTAAAGTAAGCAGAGAGAACAGAACCCCGGAGAGCTCTGATGGGAGGGAGAGGCTAGAGGGGCTCAGATATACCTCAATCCCACCCACCCCCAAAAGATGCTGCCCAGTAAATCACTGCACTTCATTTATCCTGAATCATTACAGATCCCTCAGCTCCTGCTGGCGCCTTCCTGCCAAGCATGGGCAGGATGAAACTCTCTGCTTCTTCCCCCACTGCTGGCAGCAGTGACGTTTCTGCTCAAAACACTGGTTTCGGTTCTCATTCAAAGCAAATATATTTGAAAGTGGGCCTCTGTCGTTGGCATTACTTATAGTAATTGTCATAACTATCTGTATTTGCCCTCTGGAAATCAAATACAAACTCTTCAGCAGAATGACCCAGAGAGCATGGGAAGAGGGGGACGTCTTCATCCTTCATTAAAACCCAACGTTGTGCATTAGCCTCACCCAGATCCTCTGAGATGCACTCACAGCTTCCCTGTGATGTGGTGAAGGTTCCCATTAAATACTGAAAACACTTGGTGTGAATACAACACTGTACTGGCAGGGAACTCAGTGTACTCTCTTACTCATTGTCTTGTTCTCACGGTGTCCCGGGAAAGTAGATGGTATGATGGTTCCCATTTGACAGATGGAGAAGCTGAACCAAAGCAACAGGCTCAAGCTGCACAGCTTATCCCAGCAGAGTCAGACTTCCGAATCCCTCTCTCAGCTCCTCGGGCTCTTCCCAGCCAAGTGAAAAGCTCCCATTTTGCTTCCCTGTGGTCCCCTTGGCAGCTCGAGAGCAGCATTAGCCGCTTTCCCTGACCTCCCATGCAATTCTGATGTTTCTGTCTACGTGCTGCTCTCTAGGACAAGCCCCCTGACACATGCCTTCCACACGTGCACTTAAATATTTTATGTTAATAGTGATTGAAGTCAGATTTCAAGTAATACTTCCTGCGGTTTATTGGCCCAGTTAATTTAACATTAAGAAAGAAATGAGAATGAATAAAAAGCATTGCGCATTTCTATATGCAAATGTGTGCCTGGAGGAAGCTGTTAGATGTGGGGCCATCAATAAATTCCAGAAATGTAGCCGAGTGGCACGTGCCTCTGACATTGGTTTCCGCAAGTTGCAGGTTTTGTTTCAGAGCAGGCCTTCCTCCCTGGGATTCTTTTACAGGATGTGGCGTTTCGTGCAACTCTGACATTCCCTGGTTCTAAGGCTGTCTCCTAGGTGAATTAAAATCATGTGGCTCTGACAGGTGCTCCTTGCAGAGCTTCCTTTCCAGCCTGTCTCAGCAATCCCTATCAGCCTCAGCAGTAATGCTGCCAGAGAGAGGGAAAGGCCTTGGCCCAGGAAGTAATTTTCCTGCAGAATTCTGACCCACCCTGGGATTCTCATAGGTGATTCAGGGGTCATTGCTGGGGACAAGAAGGAGGCCTACCAGTAGCACTCCTGAATAGGTTCGCATTTTATCTCATATTTTATATGTTATCTTTTAAGAAAGGCAGTTCTACTCAGTGAAAAGTAAAAAAAAATACTGATGGAAAACAGTATAGAGTTTCCTCAAAAAAAAAAAAAATTAAAAATGGGACTGCCATTTGACCCAGTGATCCCATTTCTAGGAATAAAGAATCCCAAAACACCAATCACAAATAATATATGCACTCCTGTGTTCATAGCAGCACTATTTTCAATAGCTAAGATCTGGAAGCAGCCCAAGTGCCCATTAGTAGATGAATGGATTAAAAAAAACCACACACACACACACACACACACACACACACACACACCTGTGGTACATTTACACAATGGAATACTATGCAGCTATATAAAGAAGGGTCTCTTACCCTTTGAGTCAGCATGAAGGAACCTGGTGAATATTATGCTAAGTGAAATTAGCCAATTAGAAAAAGACAGGTATCACACGATCTCATTCATATGTGGAATCTAATGAACAAAATTAACAGATGAACAAAACAGATCCAGAGATACAGAGGCATGGAACAGACTGTTGAATCTCAGAGAGTAGTCCGAGGCAGGGGAGGGCAGGAAGAGATTAATCAAAGAATTTGTATGCATATATGCATAACCCATGGATACAGACGATAGTTCAGTAAGGCCTGAGTGGGGGCTGGTGCAGGGTGGAGGGGGTCAATGGGGAATGTAAGGGGACATCTGTAATACTTTCAAAAATAAAGATAAATTTAAAACAACACCACTGATAAAGAGAGCTGCTAATAACAAATACTTGCTGATGTGTGATTGAAAGAAACAGATGTGTCACTTTTGGGGGGGACAGTGTGGCAGAAAGATCCCATGGAATGATGGATTTTGTGCTCCTAGAGTCTAAGTTAACTCCCATCTTTTTCAGTGGCAGGAAAATCCATGGACAACTCTGATTCTTAGAACAACTCCTCTTCAATGTTATGCTATGACTTTAATTGTAATGTAGGGTAAAGATCACTCAATTATGAATTACAGAAAAGTTCATTCATATCATGAACCCTGTGTCGTCTTGGGAAAGTAATTTCACTTATTTAGCTATTTCCCTGTCTGCAAAATAAAATGTGTAGATGGTATTCTTGGCTTGTCCTAGCTCAGGTGCTCTGCTCCTGAGTTTATGAGTGCAGAAGGTATATGTCCTGAATGGATGTCCCCATGCTACAGTGGCCTTTAACTTTTTTTTTACTATTACCAATAATATGATATACATTTTACATTGTGACTGAATATACAAGCATGTACACATAGACACACATATCGTGGGGAAAATGTTTCATAAAATGCCATCACTTGTGTAATATACTCTTCAATAATCTATTGTATTCCGTTTATTGCAGTCTATTCATTGTTTCTTTTTGTAGATGTGTTGACCGGGATCTAATAAGTTGACCTCATATTGACTTCATAACCCACTACCCATGCCTGGTTCTATAGAATCAGACCACCAGGGAGAGTTTCCAAGGTCAAGCTGTATCTGCCTCTTGCTTGCTTTGAAAGATTTTAAAAAATTATATATCTTCATTCTGAAGAGCAATTTCCTCATTGCCCCTGGGATGATCATTCCTCCCTCTTTAACTAGGCAGACAATCTCTCCCAATTTCCTATTTTGACTCCATGATGCATTAGATCCTCAGCTCTCCTTTAAGTGAATTGAAAGTGCCCCCTTAGGATAGACGCACAAGCCATTGTTGTGTGAAGAAGTGATCAGCCAATTCAGCTTGAAATAAAACTGCTTCCCTCAATCATCAAAGAACTCTTTAAAGTTCTCTAATTCAGGGAGCTTAACTGGAGAGAAAAAATAATCACCCATATTTTGTCAGTGCACAGCAATGCCATAAAGCATTCGCAGTTTGGGATGTGACTTTATTATTAGCAAGTTGTTCTCCCTTTTGCTTGATGGAGAAATTCTTGTGCTGCTCAACAGGATTGTAAACTGAGGCTGAGAGCCCGAAAGACTAGAGGTCTCAGACAGTGACTTCCTTGCATCAGGAGCCAGAATAATGTTTGAGCTCACTAGTCTCCCATGGAGTTCTTTCTCCCAGGACTTCTGTTTTGTCGCTTGTGAGGCTATTAATAAGGTCAGAGGAGAAGGAAGTAGTTGTTTAACCAAACCTATTGCAACACTTTAGTTTGGCTTTCTCCCCCATTTCTCTTCATCATGGGTTCCATTTTATTTTGGCCCCAATTCTTAGTGGTCTAGAAGACACCTTTAAATTTAGTGAGACCCTTAGCTTTGTTGAGTGTTCTGCTCTAGCCAGGGTCATTTACTTCTGAATGTGCCCCTCTTTTTACCACTGACATAGCTGTAAGAGGACTGTCCCCTTCGTTTAGGTCTCAGCTAAACTGTCACATCAAAAGAGCCTTCTCTGATCATTTTTTCTAGACATATTTCCTGTCTCTCTGCTCTGTTACTGTATCTTACTGTACAGCATTGCTTTTACCATCTGAAATTTCTTATTTATTTGTATTCATGTTTATTATCTGAAGGGAAGGACTATATCTGTAACCCAGAACCAGAATATTGTCTAATGCATTTGGGCCTTAGTAAAAATATGTGGTATCATATGAAGTGTTAACTGTCCACCCCCTAACTCCAAACTAAAAATCTAAAAACAAAGTAAAATAAACAAGCAAAAAATATGTTGACTTCCCCCAGTCCTCAAAGAACTTGCTCTTGTACTACTTTCTGTCTCAGCTGTTCAATTCTAATGTAAATGTCCCCATCTTCTGCTGCCCCTTCGCTCCAAAGGGAAAACCCAACATTTTGGGAATAAACATTTATTGTCTACCTATGTGCAACCTCACCGCAACTCCATGAGGTTGTTATTATTGCCCCATTTTGTGGACGAGGATGCTAGGTTTAAAAGCGTAAGAGATTTGTTCAATTCATTTAGCTCAGGCATCCTCAAACTATGGCCTGCGGGCCACATACCAGGTGTTTTTGCTGCCGCTGCTTGTCCTGCTGAAAATAAGATATGTGCAGTGTGCATAGAATTTGTTCATCGTTTGTTTTTTTAAACTATAGTCCGGCTCTCCAGCAGTCTGAGGGACAGTGAACTGGCCCCCTGTTTAAAAAGTTTGAGGACCCCTGATTTAGCTGGTCAGTGGCAGAGTTGGTATTCACATAAAAGACCATTTGCTTCTACTTCCTTTTCTCATTCGTATGGTTCTTTGGGCCCTGCATAGAGAATTATTTTAAATGTTCCAAAAATTAATGAATGGAATTTTAAAGTAAAGTCGCTTCAATCTTGATTCTCAAGAGTAGTGCTCTTTATTCCTGCGCGGAGTCTTACATTTTATTTTAGTTTTTTTCTTTTTTTTTTTTTCTGCGTGTTCTTCAAAGAACTGTGGTGCTGGTGGTAGAAGCACCTGCTTACCAGAGAAATCCTAGTGGTAACTCCCGTGAAACAGATTAAAGTTTTTCAGTCAACATGCATGTTTACTAAGTGCCCATGGGTTCCAGGTAGTGTGATGTGAGCTTTATGAAAAAAGATTACGCAAATAGAATCTGCTCTGAACCAAAGTGCAGTCCAGTATTTAATTGAACGTTCTGAGAAATCTGGGTGATCGGTCAGTTTGTACCTCCTTGCCAAAGTGCTAGAGAAGGAGGATTATTCAAAATGCAATGGTTGTTCTGTCTACATTACACAAGTTAGAAAAGGGGCAACATTAGTAGGCAAGTGAGAAGGAAAAATTAAGGGTGAGATGCGAAGGAAGAGATGGTGTTATGGAGTAAGGTTTTAGAAACATTTAATCTCTATCAAGAATTGCATTTTATTTCTCCTTTTAGTTACAGAGGATAATTTATTACATTTCTCTTTTTTTTCCTGTCTACTAAGAATTTCCAAATCGTATTTCCTTTTTCCTTATTGTGAACATACCTGCATTCAATGTTTGTAAATTGACACTGACTTTCTCTTTATTAGTCCTTTGTGTATCTTTTTTAAATAAGAGTTTCTTTTTCACGTTGGAGAAAGAAATATCTTTGAGAAAACTTGAAAAATACAAAAAAAAAGTACAAGTACAGCTATAGTTTCATCATTCAGAGAAAATACTATTGTTAATTCCTTTGCAGTCTGACTACTTCGTGGGTTTTTTTGTATAGCATGTTTTGTCATATGGAATATATGATTCTGTTTTCTGACTTGTTCTTAGAATTTATTAAGCATGTGGTTTGTTTCCAATGTTACCCAGTTCTAAAGAATGCTTCAGAGGATCTTTTTACATTAATCTTTGTCTACATCTCTGATTTAGTTCCTCTGAATAAATTCTTGAAAGTAGAATTAGTTCAAGGCTTTCCACAAAAGCTAAACAAATTTGTTTTAGTTTCTCACAAGTATTGCTTAAGAATGCTCATTTTGCCACACCTTGCCAGCATTGAATATTATCTCCTAATTTGTTGCCAATTTTGGAGTAAAAAGTTAATATTCCATTGTTAGAAAGTGAACTTTTTGATTACTAAGAAGGCTGGTGTATTCCCCCCTATTTGTGTATTGGTCTCTTGCATGTTTTCTTATGTTAAATTTTTCTACCTATTTTAAAGCATTTTAAAATTGAGGTATTAGTTGCATATCATTAAATACACACTTTTCAACAAACAATGAAAAATGTCTACTCTTGTTTATTGTATCCTTATTAAGTTATAATCATTCCCATCAACCCAGGAAGTTCCCTTGTGCCCCTTCTCACCCAGAGGCAACCACTGGTCTGATTTCTCTCACAGTAGTTTTCATAAAAATGGAATCAAACAATATGTAATGCTTTTGTAATAAGATTCTTTGGCTCTTGATAACGTTTTTGAGGTTCATGTAGATGGTTGGGTATATCAGTAGTTTATTCCATCTTATTGCCAAATAGTGTTTAATTGCACGGACATACTAATATGTGTTTGTTTATTTCCTGTGAATGGACATTTGTGCTGTCCATTATTTTTCTATTATGAATAAACCTGGAATGAAGACTTACTAGTTTAAATCTACTATATTTCTATTTGTTTCACCTGTTCTTTGCTCCTCTTTTACTTATTTCCTGCCCTCTTAGATTGAGTATTTTTTTTTACTATTACATTTAATCTTTCCTATTTTATTTTTTTTCAGTGGTTGCACTGCTTGCAGTATAGCAATTTTTGTTTCTTTTTAAATAATCTCAAACTTCAAGTGCTATTATTCTAGTTCATGCTTAAATGAAAATTTTTAAAAGAGTGTGCTTAAATGTTTTCCCTTCCAACATCTGTTTTTATTGTTATACATTTTATATCTATGCATGTTATAAATCCTCAAATTGTTATTTTTCTTTAAATTGTTCATTACTTTTTAATTTAAAAATAAATTAAAAATATCTTCTATATCTGCCCACATATTTACCATCCATGATAATCTTTATTTCTTTTTTAAGAATCAATTTTCCATCTGGTATTATTTTTCCTCTACATTAAGTACTTCCTTTAATACAGTGCAGAGTCACTGGTTAAGTCTCTCAGCTTTTCTCTATCTGAAAAAACCTTTTGCTTTTTATTGAATTTATTGGGGTGATATCATTTAAATAAGACTACGGAGGTTTCAGGTGTACAATTCCATAATACATCATTTATATATTGTATTACATATTCACCACCAAAGTTAAGTCTCCTTCAATCACCATTCATTTACCCTTTATATCTCCTACCTCCCACTACCCCCCTTTTCCCTTTGGTAAACACCATACTATTGTCTGCATCTATGAGTTTGTTTGTTTTGCTTAATCCCTTCACCCTTTTCACCTCTTTCTCCAACCTTCCTCTCTTCTTATAGCTGTGAGTCTGTTCTCTTGTCTATGTGTCTGCTTCTATTTTGTTTGTTTATTTTGTACATTAGATTCCACATATAAGTGAAATCATATGGAATTTGTCATTGTCTGACTGGCTTATTTCACTGAGCATAATACTCTCCAGGCTAAGTAGTATTCCATTGTATAAATGTACCACTGCATTTTTGCTTTTAATCCTTA